>CACRXK020018288.1:0-10034 GCA_902702795.2 Paramuricea clavata
AGTGTTAACAATAGCCGCCACATTAATCACTTGCTAACAATAAACTATAGGATTAATAAAAAATCTATGGAATTTGTTGGGAAGCGTATTGACTATTGACTATTGTCCATTGAATCGTCAACTTTCCATGTCAGTGTCAGTGAAATTTCTGAAATTTACAAACTATATTGAAATAATGCGAGTAAAAAATAGTGACAACTTGTAACAGTTGTAAGCCATACATTTTCCGATAACGACAAAATTGGATGCAAAACAATACCAATAATTGCAATAACCACCACGTTGATTACTTTTTAACAATGCATGAGTTTAAGGATTAACACTGAAAATGCAAAATATGCATGGTGTGCTGTGAAGCGTCATAAGTCTTAGTCTATGGCACAGGGGGTCCAACTAAGAGCTGTGTTATGAGTATGAATAAAACATTAATAAATCGTAATATGAATAAAACATCATAACGTAATATATTTAAATTATTGCACTTACTTGTATAAATCATAAGAGCTTGTATTTCCAGTGAATAGCTTCAAACAGGGCGCTTAATATGTTCAGAAACATTGCTTCGAAAGATTGTTCAAATATGGCGAATAAATTGACAAAACGAAAATATTACATGACGTTCCATCGAAAATAACAGCAGAGATTGCGGGCGCGCGAGCGAAAAGGCGAGGGAAGAAATAAATAAAAGGGATGAAACAAATATCACGTGACTTTTTAAAATGCTTCTAGACTATCCGTTTAAGCTTTTTGTGGGTTTTTTAAGGCTCAGTCGATGTTCTCTTACATGAACAAGCCTAGTCATTACCAAAAAAGCACTGATCAATCTAATTTATGTGATTTATAACAGCGAGCATTCTTGGCCATTTTCGCGAGATGTGTTCCATAAGTAGCCTGTTCTCGTGACGTATGACGAAATAATAATAAAACTAAATAATGTAAAAAAAACGTTGGTCGCTACATTTAAACATTTCATATTAGCCGGTATAGCTAAACATTGTTTATTTTCATTAATTAAGCGCTTAGGCGTTGTTGGAGTTGGCAGGAGGCGTTTTGGAATTTTCCGAGAGAACAGGCTACTTATGGAACACATCACACGATCGCATTACCGGTGTTTCATCCCTTCTATTAATATCTATTACCCTCGCCTTCCGCTCGCGCCCGCAATCCTTGCTGTTATTTTCGTTGGAACGTCATGTAATATTTTCGTTTTGTCAATTTATTCGCCATATTTGAACAATCGTTTGAAGCAATGTTTCTGAACATATATAAGCGCCCTGTTTGAAGCTATTCACTGGAAATACAAGCTCTTATGATTTATACAAGTAAGTGCAATAATTTAAATATATTACGTTATGATGTTTTATTCATATTACGATTTATTAATGTTTTATTCATACTCATAACACAGCTCTTAGTTGGACCCCCTGTGTCTATGGCTGTGAACTGTGTACATGGGCGTACCGGAAGGAAAAATTAGGGGGGCGGAAACAAATTTGCCCGACTTTTCGGGATTTTGTCCGACTAGTACCCAAAAATTTTTCCCGGAAAAATTGTTTCGGCGACCCGTTTTGTAGTCCCGTTTTGAACGAGAATAACTTTACAAACGTGATCGAAATCGGACACGAAAATAAACCACACAGCGATCAAGACAGTTTAAGCGAAGTTACGGAGTGTCGTCGAAGCACTAGAGATAGATAGATAGATAGATAGATAGATAGATAGATAGATAGATAGATAGATAGATAGATAGATAGATAGATAGATAGATAGATAGATAGATAGATAGATATAGATAGAAAGCTTTATTTACCCACGCTAAGAGAGAGAAAACTAAACCAAAAAGGTAAAGAATACATTTTAGATTTGAAGAGAAATATATTCAAACAAACAAAGTGTTGTCTAGTTGATAAATTATCGTCGCTTAAAACTGAAGTAAGCACTCTAGAAGGATCGAGTATTACATACGAAATTGAACAACTAGAGACTTTAGTCAAATAATTTAATCGGGGTTTGGACGAAATACTAAAACTGCTTGAACCCGAACAGCGTGAAAGCTATATTACAGAGTGTCAAAGCGTTTTGAACGACTGGAACAATGTGACAGGTTCGTTAGTTCTAAATATGCAAAATATGAAATCGACAACATCCGGTCTAACCACCAGGTGTCATTACCGGAAGACAGAAAATCAACCACTTCCTCTGTTCGTACTTCCTCTTCTATACAAGAGAAAAAGCTGCAAGCCCGCGCGAAAGTAGCCGCGCTCCGAAGTAAAATTGTAGAAGAGGAGATTATTGAACAAAAAAATTTGCTAGCCAAACATGAAGCCCACTTAGCGAAATTGAAAATGAAGCAACAATTAGCCGAAGCGGAAGCAGAAGTAGAGGTTTATGAGGAAGCCGAAAACGAGCAAGATCAAATTCCTGCCCTCCCTAAAAATAAATTTCCATCTCCAACCACGAATAATAACAACCTGAATAATAAAATAACTCATGATAATGTAACGCCAGCACCCCTCCCAGTTTCGCAAAATGTGTCAGCACCTGATAAATCCATGAACTACAATGCACCACCTTTTACCCCTCCACCAAATAGCATACGTTCAGCCCCAGTCCAACAACAGATTTTGGTGCCTAGTAACGAACAGATACCCCACACCCCCACATCAGTGCCTGAAAATAGGCAGCTGTATGATAGTAACAAAGTTATTTTAGAAGCACTGTCCCTCCAGAGATTGCCTAAACTTACACCAAAGGTATTTGAAGGTGACGAAATGGAATTTCTGCGTTGGGAATCATCCTTTGACGCCCTAGTGGCTTCAAACACCAATGACTCCAAGACCATGTTGCATTACCTATGCAAGTTTCTGAAAGGAGAACCACTGAAGATGGTAGAACATTATCAGGACTTACACCACGACGCCGATACTGCTTACCGTCGAGCTCGAGAGGAGTTGTAATACCGGTATGGCAACGCCAGCGTTCTCACCTCAAGTATTGAGAAAAAGCTAACCGAGTGGCCCAAGATTGGAAGAGATAGTAATCGCGAGCTTCTACATTTTAGCGACTTCCTGAATCAAGTCGAGGCAGGCGGCCATGAATAAGTACACCGCACTAAAATTCTTCGATTGTGCCAGAGAACTAATTAAGTTGGCAGAAAAACTACCTGGATGGGCACAGAATGAATGGAAACGGAAAGTTTGGAAATACAAAGAGATAAACGGTGAAGAAAGTCCCCCCCCCCTTCTCGCGTTTTGCAGAGACAGTGAAGGTGCTCGCCCGACGTGCCAATATGCCCGAATTTGGCGTGACCACAAAACAAGAAGAGAGCCGAAGAAAAGGGTTCGACAACCAAACAGCCAAAAGGAATTCGAGTAAGAACTTTAGCGTTTTTGGTACACGAGTAAACCAAGGAAAAAAAACGACAAGAGTACCCAGTTTAGCCCAGAGACATTCGAAGAAAGATCTCAGGACCGCAGTCATCAGCGCAAGATGTTCTGTTTTCACTGCCAGAAAGAGGACCACTCTCTTAACGACTGTAAAGACTTTCTTGCGTTTGACTTTGATCATCGAAAGACATTTTTGAGAGAAAACCGAATATGTTTCAACTGCTTAGAAACGACGAATCACATCGCGAAGAAATGTGACCAGAAAAAACCAGAATGTGCGACATGTGCCCAGAGACACGCAACAGCTTTGCATGATCCACAACGACATCCCAGTGAACCCAAGGCGGATACAAAATGCACACGAGTTCGTGGCTCACACCAGACTACCAAATCATATGCCAAGATTGTACTCGTGTGGCTTCGTCACCCATTCGTCCCAGATAGAGAAGTCCTCACCTATGCCCAGCTGGACGACCAAAGTACTGCGGTCCTTGTTAAGGAATCTGTGTTTGAGAGACTCGGAATCGAAGCATCCCCTACTAATATAAAAGTCTCAACAGTCTTAAGCAAAGACCAACTTATTGCAAGTTATCGTGTACGGGACCTAGAAGTCTCAGGAAGTCTCGGGATGACCTCCTAGCAGATGACAGTGATATCCCAACAAGAAGAGCAGCTAGTCAATGGGATCATCTGAAGGACATCGCGAAACACATTCCAAAACAACGCAAAAGAGAAATAGGCTTGCTGATCGGCCGAAATGTCCCGCAAGCAATGAAACCCAGAGAAGTAGTAAATGGGAAAGATGACGAACCATGGGCAGAACGCTATGACCTAGGATGGACAATAATAGGTGATGTATGCAAAGGCCCCGAGGGAAACGACAGCGACGAGACATTTAAGATCAATAGAATCGTTATACGTGATAATGCAACGACAAAAGAAATTTATACACCCTCGGACGTGCAACGAATGATGGAGCTTGACTACTCCGAAAGAAAAGCAGAGCGTGAAGACAACACAATCTATTCTGTCGAAGACCGCAAGTTCTTACAGATCCTTGAAGAAGGAATCAAGAAAGATACAGACGGGCGTTGGGAAATGCCGCTGCCCTTTAGAGATAAGACCCCCCTCCATCTACCAGATAATCGTCCACATTGTCTCAGAAGGATGATGTCTCTGAAAAGAAAGTTTGAGAGAGATCCAAAGTTGTTTAAACTCTTTTTCACCACAGCCCAGTCGCGTCGTTCAGCACTGGATGATTGCAAGAAATTTAATATCTTCGGTTCGGTGCATGCTATGAAGACAGAAATACCACCATTCGATTCAGAAAGAAAAGATTCAACTAATTCCTCCCTATAGTTATAGTCATTATCAACATTGTAGCGATTTACAGCCTTTGAAAGTCAAACACGGTAATATTGTATCAAATTACGCAATTGTCTGAACAAAAATATAGACTAGCCGTACCTTTCGCCGAAATAACTTCGGCCCCTTTGAACGTATCATCTTTGTAATAGTCTTGTTAGAATCCCCATTAAAAACACTACTTAGAGTGTTACTTGCAAGCCTGTATCTTTAAATCTGTATCTTTTATCAATATATTTCCATTTCTTGTCCGACTGTGAGCTCGAAGTGAGTTAATCCCAACCGGAAATACGACTGAAAACCATCAAAACAATGCGATGTTTGTATCGTATGACCCTGCAAAGGCCAGAAATGGATTCGCAAGGTCAAATTGCACCTACACGCGTGAGTTTGACGTCATCCCGGCTACAGGAGCTTCTTATTGGCCAAAATATGCCAATTATTGCGCAATGTACTCAAGTGCGAGTAAAACCCGACATCTTGAAAAATTAAAAATAAATATTTCTAGTCGGCGTATACATACGAAACTTTCTACACGAAAGCGCTTGAATACAAAGAGTATTTTACACATATAGCCGTTCAGCAAATGTCGAAAAGTTCAAGGGGTATTCAAGATGTTGTGTATATGAAATTTAGAATCTTTGGCCAAGCGGTGAGTAAATATATGATTGTTTCGGTTTGTGTAATGTTCAGACGGCACTTGACCCCCCGTTTGAAAGGTTATTTTGTGAGGATTACAATGGTGGTATTTATTTAAAAGGGGGGTAAATACTCGCCGAGATATTTATATTTGAAAAATTGTGTCGTGATATGATGCGAAAGGGGGTGGTTGAAAAAGAGTTTTAAGGATTATTCAGAATTTATGGAAAAGATCATTTCCAAGGGACATGCAAGCAAGGTTGAAGACAGGGCACGTGAATTCCAACCCAGTCAAACATGGTACCTCCCTCACTTTCCAATCCATCATCACCAGAAGCCAGATGAAATCAGGGTTGTCTTTGACTGCAGCGATACATTTGAAGGAGAAAGCCTCAACAAACACCTCCTCCAAAAGCCAGACCTGATGAATAAGCTCATAGGAATTCTTACCAGATTTCGACAAGAAGAAATTGCTGTAACGTGTGACGTGGAGCAGATGTTTCACAACTTCAGGGTAACTGAAGAGCACAGAGATTATCTTCATTTCTTGTGGTTTCAAGAAGGTGACATGACTAAGCCCACCGTAACGTATCGGATGAATGTGCACCTGTTCGGAGCAGTATCCAGTCTAGGATGCGCTAACTTTGGTCTTCGCAAAACAGCGCAAGACGGTGAAAGTGAATTCGGTCGAGGCCCCAAACAGCCGTGGGGCTGGCACAAGCCTTCTTTTATAATTCAAGAGTATTTTGACGAATATGTGATTTGATCGGTACAGAACACTCGCTCTTTGCGATTAAAGTGTAAAGTGTGGAAGTGGAAACATGTAATATGATACTTTTCCCTCCCCCTTTAGACAATCAATTTTATGGGAGTCACGTGACCAGCGGTAACCAAGGTTTTTCCCTTGCGAGGTTGATGACAAAATCGCTTTCTTTATATTTCAACTGCATTTTGTCAAGAGTTTTTAATTCTTTTGTAAGCAATTTGGTATAAACAAACTTGGGAAATGATTATAAACTCATAAAGGCACATAACTTAAACTAGAACACAAGATTCAAACTCAAACAACATATTTTAGACTAAGGAAATCTTTATAAATTGTATTTCAAACTTACATAGTCACGTTTCGCTGCATCCCGCCAAGATTATTTCTTAAGACTGTTTCCAGGTATTTTCAACAGGCTCTTTTTGCCATACAATGTTTCTTAAACTCACTCTTGTGCCAAAATTCAGTTAAATTCGTCCACATTTGTTAGAAATACTTATCTAAATTTCGCCGCCATATTGGATTTTGTTGTTTTGATTTCCCGCTCCCCCCAGCCATCACGAAAATCATTAATTGCACTCCTCTTAACCAATCAGATTGCAGTAATTTTGTCATGTATATAATAACATCACTAATCGACCGTGATGCCATGCTATCACTTTGCGGCACCTGCAAACTTACACACGCTAACAGGTGGCTTATTAATGGCGAACCAGTTATGGCACATATATGTACCATTTGTCACACCTGCTAACTATCTGTTGTACTTACTAATCGTTGGGTATGAATGAAAACTCATTCCTACCTTTTTCCCAAGCATTGCTGTGTCCTGAAATGTTACCAACAATCAGAAGCAGGATGGAGCCAGTAGCAATTCCAAACACACACATGATGGCCGGGCGGTCATGATCCATGGCAAGGAAATCTATAGGCCTATACCATAGAAATAATAGATATATATTATTTCTTTGGCCTATACACAAGATGTAATTATGTCCTTAATAAACCCGCAGCTCTCTGAGTCTCATTTAGCTATGTTCGTTTAATATTTAAATAGCCGTGCAACGAATGAGTTATCCAATCAACCCTACGATTTTACTAATTGTCGTTCAAAGGAAAATAGCCGTAAACATGCATTAATAGGGTTATTATATCATGCTATCTGCACTGCATGGCCTGTTCTTAAAAGACATGTGGCATAGCTAGTGAAACCAGAAGCGCGGGGGTGGGGGGGGGGGGTGCAATCGCATAACATGATAAAAAAAATTGTTGGGTGGGTCCTGCAAGGGGGATCTGGGGGCATTTGAAATCTGAAGTCTCTGCCAAGACATACAATCAAATTTGATAGTTGAATAAGAAATGGTCCTTAATAATCTTAGAAAAACAACAAACAAGATCAAGACATTATAAATTGAATAAGATGTGCTTCCTTACATATAATTTAAAAACATTTTCCTCCTTTTATCTCTAATGTTTGTCAAAGTGTTGTGAATTTAATATATTTGTCATATAAGCTGGATATCATATTGTGAATTCCTCCCTCAACATTTCTCAACAAATTTAAGCATCTCTCAAAGCTGGCCCCAAAGGAAAGTGATGGGGCGAGATGGGTGGTGGGGGAAGAAGGGGGAAACGAGTCCCCCAGTTTCACTGTGGTAACACACCTCTGAACCTACCCATTTCTTTTAACCTACAGTATGGCCAATACCTCATCCACACTACACATTTACTCACACAGACTTGTGCCAGATGATTTTATTTGTCCAGATTTGTGAGACATGCATGCATTAATTGTCATTCAAACACTCATTAATAATTCATAAGCCTATTGGTAAAACATGAGCAGCCAATCTTTATCGGATATGTAAAACGGCAGATCTTATGAGTTCATTGGCGAAGTAATTTAAAAATAAACATTATCTAAGCCGAGAAAATCAAAGCTGAAGTTTATGTAAATCAGGACAAATCTTTATGCGATTTACAAACATTGACTTAAACATTAATTTCTTTTGTATTTTCCTCATTCTTTATATAAAGAATACTAATAAGGCAGTATCTATTGTAGTCGTGTCCTTATTAGTGTTCTTAATCATTCTTTATAAAAAGAATACTAATTTGACAGTATATCTATCGAACTTGCGCTGCGCGCTCGTGGCTTTAAACCTAATAAAACACTCCTGCATGCTCGTTTATTAAACAGTACTTCAAAAACTCAATAATTCATGAAGCAATTATCCAATCTTGAGTAAGAAATTAGTCACGTGCATACGTCTTTATACCAGCTAAAGAACACTTTAACAAAAGACCATTGTTATGTAAACTATATAAAGATTTTTATATAAAGATTTTTATATAAAGATTTTTATATAAAGATTTTTATGTAAAGATTTGACTTGTTATGCAAACGTTTTTGAAACCATTTAAAAAACTCGCAGGTCGTGTTTTATTAGGTCTAAACGGCCACTCGCGCTGCGCGCTCGTGGCTTTAAACCTAATAAAACACTCCTGTTCGTTTTTTAAATAGTACTTAGATAACTTAATGGAGCAATGCACAAGACTTTCCTTCAATTGAGGAGTAAAATTACCATGTGTTTGACAGAGTATTAAATTATAAAGTGGGGACACACTGGAAGGTACGTAATGCTGCCATATGCCAGAATAAAAAGATACGTTTTATTCCATGCCAGGGAATAAAACGATACGTACCGTACTGTTTATAGAAATCGTTTATATAATTTGTACTCACACAACAATTCCAGGTCGACCTCCACAAATATCCTTCTTAAAACTTCTTCTTCGTTTTAAAAATGCCAATATGGTGATAATTATTCCCTGAACCAGATTGTCCATTTTAGTTATCAATGATATACAAAGATTGTATAGTAAAACTGTTTTTCTTTAGATGGAGAAAAGATTCTGTATATTGCCCTACAATATTGTCCCAAAGCTTTAGTGCTAATTAACCTAATTATTATATAACAGAAACACAATAATTGGCTACGACCAGAAACAAAAAACTTATTAAATTAGAACTATTAAATTTTCGACTGCATGCCACAGCCTGCCGAAGGCTGTCGCATGCAGTCGAAAATTTAATGAAAGTTTTATAATTATAAAAACTTTTTTTTTGGTTTTCTTTCTGGTCGTAGCCAATTACTGTGCTTCATTATGTTCACGACAAGTTGGCTGGGAGGAGTATTGTCCATTGTGACTTATAATATATGTATAAATAGTCTTTCAAAACATGGTTTGGGAACTCCGCTAAAGTCTTTGTTCTATCTTTTTGTTCGCGTTTATGCAGTTTTGTGCACGGTGCACGGTCAATGAACACATTGTATTTCAATTTAATGAACGAATCATCCAATAGCAACATTTCAGTTCAGTCATTCAACCATGCTATTTAAATATTAATAAACCTTAAACAAACGATGTGCACGGTGTAACGTACGGCTCAACATAAATTGCCAGCTCATTATAACCGCTTTGAAGTTTACTGAGTTTCCAGACCATGTCTCGAAAGACTATGATGTATATTTATGTTTTTATTTAAAATTCATTAATGACTCCATTGACTGCCAGAACTCTCTCTAACGCAATTTAGACAGATTGAGTAAATTTAAGTCATTTGGTGCCAATTGGACAGAGTAAAATAATGAGATATAGGGTGCATTAAGTCACATTTATTATATGGCAAGCACCACTTCTGGTGAAATGGCGGACCGTGATATCTGGGAATGGTTTTAAGTGGAAAGGAAGGAATACGTTGCTATTTTTTGTTTTCTTCGATCAAATATGTATACTACGCTAGTAATATGCATTTCAAATCAGGTATGTCTTGTTTGTTTCAAGTATAAATGCCCATAAATGCCATACCGTAA
>CACRXK020018289.1:0-10034 GCA_902702795.2 Paramuricea clavata
CATAAATGGATTTAATGAATATAGCTATAGACGGTAGCTTGTTGTGCTGATTTAAAAATTTTTGTTAGCTTGCTTGACAAGAGCAGGTGTAAAACGGACAGTGCCCCGATATTCTGTTCCCGCTGTTGTAGGTTCTTTTTGGCGCCTTTGTTTTTGCTATATATATATATATATATATATATATATATATATATATATATATATATATATATATATATATATATATATATATATATATATATATATGTATAGCTTAAGATTTTGGTTTACGAAACACAAACAGTGCTCAATACCATATAGATAGAGCGTAATATAGTTTTTCGTTTTACCTCAAAAAACCACAACAGTCTGTTTCATCCGTATAGGAATCAATTTCGAAATTGTAGGTTGCTTTTATGCTATCGAAAGAATGTGCGGAATGCGTGTAGGCGAAACAATGCTTAGGTGAAACAATGCATGCTTGGGTCATTAGGTTTTGTTAACGACCTTGTTTACTCGAAACCGGTTTTTGTGACGACATTTGCCGAAAATTTCGCTTCTTTTATCAATTTACTAATTGAAAACGTAAAATTCCGGCGTCCTAAAGACCAATTTCAGACATCTTTGGCTAACGATTTGAAGAAAATTAATTCATCCCCCAACATTTTCATTTTCGCGGACAAAACTAGAAACATTTACGAAACGTCACTGAACACATACAACGAACTCTTACACGACAACATCACGAAAACGTACAAACATGGATCAGAGGACTTCATACATGAAATTGACTCCGAATTGAAAGAAATTTCGAGTAGGTTAGGAATTGGCGACAGAATTGAACGAATGAAAAAACGCGAAGCATTTATATCTTTAAAGGATCACAAAGAAAATTTCGAAAACAATCCAAAATGCCGACTAATTAATCCCGCAAAAAGCGAATCCGGAAAACTAAGTAAGGTTATTTTAGATAAAATTAATTCCAATTTGAGACCAAAACTAAATTCAAATCAATGGAGAAATACGCAACAAGTAATTTCATGGTTTGGCAATATAAACGATAAAGACAGGCACAGTTTTATTTCATTTGATATTGTGGATTTTTACCCATCTATTTCCGAAAAACTTTTAAATGAAGCATTGGCCTGGGCTTCGGATTTGACTACTATTACCGAAAACAATATTTCAATAATAAAACATGCAAGAAAATCTCTACTTTTCGGCAACGGCAAATTATGGACAAAAAAAGACGGAAACAACAGTTTATTTGACGTCACTATGGGTAGTTTCGACGGCGCTGAAATTTGTGAGCTGGTAGGCCTTTTCATTTTAAATCACTTAGGTAAGAGGTTTGGCAAGGAAAACATCGGACTTTATAGAGATGATAGTTTGGCTATTATAAAAAGCAAATCCGCCCGTTTACTAGACAAAACTAGAAAAGAGCTACACAAAATTTTCGAGCAATTTGACCTTAAAATCACCGCCAAAGTAAATATGAACGTTGTAAATTTTTTAGATGTTACTTTCGACCTGATCAACGCAAAACACAAACCATACAGGAAATCCAATGACGATCCATTGTACATCCACAGACACTCGAACCATCCACCAAGCATTACAAGACAATTACCTACAGCTATCAACAAACGCATTGCACTTCTCTCATCGGACGAACAAACATTTAAGGAATCCACACCTATTTACCAGAACGCTCTTACACATAGTAGCTTTGATCATGAATTTACGTACACTGAGAATGCACCGCAACGGACACGTAGGAATAGGCAACGCAACATAATTTGGTTCAACCCACCATTTAGCAAGAGTGTTAACACGAACATAGGACGGGAATTCTTAAGTTTAATTGACAAACACTTCCCGCTACAGCACAAACTACACAAGATTTTTAACAGAAACACTTTAAAAGTAAGCTACAGTTGCATGAACAACGTTAAGTCTATAATCACCAAACACAACGCACATATAATTAGGAACAGTCAATCACAGAATACGGAAATTGACAACTGTAACTGCGACAACAAAAACACTTGCCCACTACCGAAACAATGCATGACCAACAACATTATTTACAAGGCAACAGTCACAACGAACAACACGAACGACACTAAACACTACATTGGTATGACAGCGACTACATTTAAGGAACGTTACGCTAACCACACTTCATCTTTTCGTCATAAAAAACACTCAAACAAAACGGAACTTTCGAAACATATTTGGAAATTAAAAGAAAACAATCAGGATTATACCATCAAATGGTCAATTTTAAAACACGCTATTTCGTACACAGGGGGATCAAAACGCTGCAATTTATGTTTGGAAGAAAAATTTTGCATTTTGAAACACATAAAAAAAGACAATTTACTCAATAAAAGAAGCGAAATTTTCGGCAAATGTCGTCACAAAAACCGGTTTCGAGTAAACAAGGTCGTTAACAAAACCTAATGACCCAAGCATGCATTGTTTCATCTAAGCATTGTTTCGCCTACACGCATTCCGCACATTCTTTCGATAGCATAAAAGCAACCTACAATTTCGAAATTATTCACCACCTGATGATTCCTATACGGATGAAACAGACTGTTGTGGTTTTCTGAGGTAAAACGAAAAACTATATTATGCTCTATCTATATGGTATTGAGCACTGTTTGTGTTTCGTAAACCAAAATCTTAAGCTATATATATATATATATATATATATATATATATATATATATATATATATATATATATATATATATATATTGTGTACAATTACACAACTAACATAACACTTGCAGAACTAGTATTGTTCGTTGCTGAATTAATATAAACGAGTATGTTTACGACATTCAGTATATATTTCATAATTTCCAGTCTTAAATCCGTCTGACCGTGTAGCTCAGTTGGTAGAGCGTCGATCTAGTAATTCGAAGGTCGCAGGTTCAAGACCCAGCCGCGGCAGACAACATCTTATATATATATATATATATATATATATATATATATATATATATATATATATATATATATATATATATATATATATATATATATATATATATATGGATGGTGTTGTTTAAAAAATAAAACAAGAACTTCCTCAGGCATAAAAAGATATATTGACTATAACCCAGACGTTTCGCCGGTTAAGGCTTCTTCAGTGGGTGAAAAATTGTTTACAACAATATTAAGGCGTCTTTTATACATGTCGTCCTAATTAGAATAGTATATAATTAAGTATGATGAGTGAATGAGTCTAATTGTTTGAATTTAAAAGTCTAAAAAAGTTGGTAGTAAAAAATGTTAAAAATCTAAATCAGTCTGATTGTTTGAATTCTAAATGTATATACAGTTGATGATAAAAATGTTAAAATATTCATAATTATAATCCCAAATGTTAGATTGTTATTGTTCTACCAGTACAACCATTCATTAAATCGCCTGTATGCTTCTGTATTTCCATCGCCTCAATGCATTTACGCTCGTCTTCATACACAAGGTTTCCATATATAATCCTCCATTCATATATATATATATATATATATATATATATATATATATATATATATATATATATATATATATATATATATATATATATATATATATATATATGCGGGTGTCCCAAAAAAAAGTACTCTGGTTTGATTTATAACAACTTCTAAACAAGTAAATTTATCGAACAGAAATAACTTGCATTAAATAGAGGAAGGACCAACTTAGATTTTGATTTATCACAGTTGTATTTTACTTAAAAATTCACGGATATATTAATGTTCAAAATCGGGAGCATATTTTGGGATGTGTTTAAAATTAGCAAAAATCGGCATATCAAATATTAACTCCAGCGTTTGTTTGCTTAATCACATATCAGGCTAACTTGTATTTCAGCGAATTGTCGTTAGAGTTTGTATAAGGGATATGGCGTTGATTTAGACATCTTACATGTAAGTCTTAGCTGATATATATATACACAGCAAAAAATCATTTTCTTATTAAGAAAAAAATTTCTTAATTTAAGAAAAAAAATCTTAAAATAAGAAAATAATTTTCTTAGTAAGAAAAAATTTTCTTGAAATAAGAAATTTTTGAATCCCAAGATATCTTTTTCTTAAAATAAGAAAAAATTTTCTTAATAAGAAAACATTTTCTTAAAATAAGAAAATACGATTTTCTTTTACTTTCTTAATAAGAAAATATTTTCTTAAAATAAGAAAATACGATTTTCTTACTTTAAGAATATGTTCGTAAGACAAGAAATGAAATTCTTAAAATACAAAATTATAAAATAGTATAGACATCATTACTTAAATTTTCGAAGCAAGAAAATGTAAAATGCTAGTGTTATAGGACAACTTATATCTTAACAAGACTTAGAACAACGTATATCTTATTGCGTCAGGTAAATTTGTAGTTTTTATTTCGAATTGAAGAGACTATATGACCGGCAGCTCACGGTTGATCAAACACTTAATGGTCGGCAGTACATTGACTATATAGTTAAAGTTGAATCTTCAGTAAGATAAGATAGATAAACCGATCCCTAATCCCAAACCCTTCTCTAACCCTAACCCCTAACCCTAACCTTTTGAGAGTTAGACCGGCTGCCGGTAATATAGTCACTTTGTTTTTATTTCGTTTCCAAAATTTGAGCTCGTTTCAGTTTTATTGAATCGTTGAAGAGAATTTTTGCCCTCCGGAATTTTTATCCAAGCAGGAATAGTTCGCCATAGTTCGCGTATTCACTAAACGCCTGGTACCTAGTTTACCTTTTAGAACGCGGAGCATCGCGGGATAGCGTCGTTTTACATTTTTGTGAAAAATTTTATATAAATATCCATGAGCGCTTTCAATGGCAATTTAAATGGCAAATAACGATGGGAAAAGCATCAGAAAGTCCTTAAAATGTTGTTCAGATACCACAGGTAAGAATAATTGTATATTTGACTTGTTATTTAAACAGATTCATTGCGAAATAATGTAGTGATTATGACTGTTTACTTGAGCCAAGTGTGAAAATATTCCATTGAATGTTTGAATTTGCCGCGTTTGTTTTGCATATAAAACATGCAAATGTTGCTTTCAGGCAAGGGACGAAAGATTAAAATATAAATTCATATCTATTATTGTGAATTCCATACTAATTTACGCACTAATATTAACAATTTCACAATATTAAATTGCCTTTGACATTGGCACTTTGCTAGACCTTTCAAATGTCAAGACTCAAGGCTATATAGTGATATGAAATAAGATATTATACATACGGATGTTTTTGAAGATCTGTTAGCATTTTAATACTTGAATAAGGATTGGAATTACAGGAGAATGACAGCATTTAATCTGATATTTTTAGTGTATAGATAGCTGAATAACTGAATTGCATCCTACTTTATTGTTTACTCTGTCTAATGCCAGAGGATTTTCCTACTTGCCTTGCCGGATAACTTGGCTACTGTAGAGAATGTTTAGTTTTCCCGACTTACTATACTTCACCCGGGAAACTCTGCAACCCTAGATAGAATGTATATGCCTTTCATTTAAAATAATAGCCCAAAAATACATACAAATCATTAGGTATGTTTATAGCTTTCCTCTATTTCTAGCAGCTTATTCTTGCCTATTTTGTAATCATGTTTTTTAAACCTTTTGAATGATCCAAATTGTGTTTGTATTTTGTCATTGCGCAGCAAAAATGGGGTAACTTGATTTCATATAAATAGACTGCTTTTTGTCCCGCCTGAGTGAGTAACTCACCTTGCCGGGTAACTCGCCTACTGATGTACTGATATCCATATTGGTATATCAGTCATCTTTGAATTTCGTGAAATGACATGTATTATCGGTATCGGCAAAGTATTGGTCTTTTATTATCAGTTATCAGAATATCTGTGAATTTCCATATATCGGTGCATCACTAATACAGTTCAAGATTGTGTTTATATGAGAAAATGCCATCCTGCTCGCCGGGACAATTTTGTTATGTTGACATTGTTTTGACAGTTGTTAAAAATAGCTTGCAGCTCGGCATCTTTGAACATTCATCCTGGCCCAGCCTGCTTGTGAGTGTATATGTGGAGAAATTTTCATCCCAATAAGCAACATTGTGGATCCATATAAACACATGATAATTTTTTCTAGATAAATATACCTAAGGCAGTAAGATCTTGCTTACCGGGCTGTCCCGCTAAGCGGTCCAGCCCAGCTTCCATATAAATACATTGTACAGCTGGTTTAAAGAACCATGAACAGCAACCGGAAGTAAACTATACTGTCAGTAACTGTGTGATATGGTATTGGACAAATTATTACATTTCTTAATATTGCAGCTTTGGTGCATGAATAAGGGATAATAGTCTACTGGGCACTTGCCACAAGAAAATGATAACTGAATCCAGGACATCTGTATCTGCCTACAACCATGTCTCTGCTTAATAAAATTTATATAAAACATATGTAGTTTAATACTCCCTCTTTCGTCTTCTACCAATATGAACAGGTGATTGGCCGATTATAACATTAAACAATAAACCCTTTGTATTAGATAAGAATGATATTATATTATAAATAATATTAAATTAATTATATTGATGAATTATATTATAAATGAGTTATATTATATTATAAATAATAAGTCATAAAATTAATACTCGTCTATCTTTTGAACATAGACAGATTTTCATATTTTTTACTGTGGTGCATGGTGCCAGAAATTTTAGGGGGGGGGGGGTGAGCCGTGAGCAGGTGACTGAAGCATCACAAAGTGTCACCATACCCCAATGAGGTCTATATTCTAGAGGTGAAGCACTAGAGATGTGAGGGGGAGTCTAGAGAGCAGAAAACAAAGTATCCCTGGATAAATTTTAAAAAAATCATGATTCCTAGCTTTGAAAAAGTTTTTTGAAGTGGTCATATCAATGGATTTGGCATGTCCGATTGTCTGATGAGACTTGGGAGTGTTAAACGTAAAATGAACCAAATAGGCCAATAATTTTACCAGTTTTATAAAGTCATTGACATTGTGTCGTTTGAATCCGAATACATTTTATGATGCAATCCGATGTAAATAATAATTGGGGCATAAAGATTAAATCTAGGCAAGTCTATTTTCTAAAAGCATTAAAAACTAAAAATAATGTTCGTAAAAAATCCAAATGTTCCTTCCGAGCAAGCTATTTGCATGAGAAGGCACTGCAAACTCTATTCAGGGGAGATAATAGAGTTTCAAAACTTTACAATTGCTCCAATAAACCAGTGAATGCACTGTCTTTTTCTATTTGAGTGTACTCCTAGGTTTATTTTATATCATCAACACTCAGCGTGTTGGAGTGGACTATTTAATTATTTTTTATTATGCCAAATGTTGGGGGGGGGTGGGGTGTTGAAATAGTTTTTTGGAGGGGTGGTCATTTTGTTTGGGGGAGGAGTTATAGATAATATTAGGGGGGGGTAGCACCCCCCCACACAAAATCCGTCTATGCTTTTTAATGTAGTTAACTTAGGTAACTGAGGAGTGCATGATTCAGATTAGCAAGCAAGTCTCCAGGTCTATTGTTCTTGCAATTTTGTATATATATAGCTATTTCAATTAAGGTTGTCCCCCAAGCAAAGCAGAAAAGTCGAATACAAGCACGAAAGGCTGCTGAAAATCGCTAATAAATTCATTTATATTTCTGTATACACCACATATAATACTTAGAGTGATGCTTACATTTTCAATATGTAAGTAAACTTTTACAGATTACTAGCTGTATAAGGATGTATATATGACGGATCTCCAGTGGCATTTGCATGATGTGTTTGGAACAGTGTTTAATGTGCATTATAAAGAAATCTATGGACTTTGAACAAACGGTTTGTCAGATAATATTGCTTGTCATGTGCAATCAGAACTACACCTAGTTGTGTAACAGTGCAGCTGAAAAAAGAACTTGTATAAATTGACAATAATTTGATGTTTTGTATGTTACTCTGAGTGTATATCCACACTGGGCAGGCTAAAAAAGTTAGCCTGACCATGGTGGGAATCGAACCCGCAATCTTTGGGACACTAGTCCAATGCTCTGCTAACTACATATACACTCAGAGTAACATCAAAAACAATATTCACCTGAGTACCTGTACATATAAACACCCAAACAACACATTCTTAATAAGAAAATTCTTTTTAAGAAAAATTTCTTGATTTGAGAAATTATTTTCTTAAAATAAGAAATTATTTTCTTATTTTAAGAAAATTTTCTTATTTCAAGAATTTTTTTTCTTGGGAGAATAACAAGAAAATTTTCTTAATAAGAAAATTCATTTTAAGAAAAATTTCTTGTTTTGAGAAATTATTTTCTTAAAATAAGAAATTATTTTCTTATTTTAAGAAAATTTTCTTATTTCAAGAATTTTTTTTCTTGGGAGAATAACAAGAAAATGTTCTTAATAAGAAAATTCTTTTTAAGAAAAATTTCTTGTTTTGAGAAATTATTTTCTTAAAATAAGAAATTATTTTCTTATTTTAAGAAAATTTTCTTATTTCAAGAAAACTTTTTTCTTGGGAGAATAACAAGAAAATTTTCTTATTAAGAAAAAAAATTTCTTGATTTGAGAAAATATTTTCTTAAAATGAGAAAATATTTTCTCAATTTAAGAATTTCTCTCAAGAAAATTTTCTTAATAAGAAAAATTTTCTTAAGAAAATTTTCTTAATAAGAAAATTTTCTTAAGAAAATTTTCTTATTAAGAAAATTTTCTTGTTATTCTCCCAAGAAAATATTTTCTTATTTCAAGAAAATTTTCTTAAAACAAGTTTTTTTTTCTTAAAATAAGAAAATGATTTTTTGCTGTGTATTAGATTCATTAAAGATATATTGTTCGTCCAAAATAAATATATATGTTTTAGAGCAATAGCAAGATTGTAGAATGTTTCCAACCACATATATAATTATACGTATAGAGCCTGAGTTCTTAAACGTGACGAATTATTGGAAGGTATCTATGTTAAATATAAATATATATATATATATATATATATATATATATATATATATATATATATATATATATATATATATATATATATATATATATATATATATATAAGAATAAGAATAATGCTATTCAAAAATGTGAGTATTCAAAAATGTGAGTAGCGATTTTAGTTTCATTTTAATTATTTATTTTATTTTATTTTATTTATTAGTTTCGCCATATTACAATACACAAAACTATAACAAGAACAAGAATAATAGACATGACTATAGGCAGGGTGACCGCAACAGCGTGAGCCAATTACTGCGGGCCCGAATTAGGACATATACAAACATAAAAAAACTATCTAAATAAAACTATAACTAATAGCAGCACTTAAGAGGCTGAACCAGAGTTCGAGCGGTATTACACTTGGTACATATAGTTTTGAATGTTCTTGGATTTTCAGGATCGTAGGAAATTTCCAGAGCACGGAAGTAATAACTTAGAATAGTAGATTTAAATGAGTTCAAATTTATCATGTTAAGTTTCAGTTCGTCAGCTAGGCTGTTCCACACCCTGGTTGTTCGAATTAGAAACGAGCGTTGATGCGTCGTTGTTTTGCTCCTGGGAATGACAAACTTAGGTATGTCCGTGTTTATAGACGATCTGGTCGGTCTGGAGCTTCGGGTTTTTGGTACTACAGAAGGTTCTATTATTACCAGATTGTTCACCATTTTAAAGAAAAAAACCAAATCCAAAACCTCATGCCAGTAACATAATGGAAGTAATGATAAAGACTGTAATCGCGAGGTATAACTGTCTGGACTGGAAAACGGCAGATTGAGAATAAATTTCGTGGCACGCCTTTGAACTTTTTCCAATCTTGCAATTAGGTTGATGGACTGTGGCGACCAGATCTGGGTGGCATATCCTAAGTGAGGGCGTACTAATGTTAAATACAATGCCCTCCTCACGCTGGTGTTTTGAATGAACCGTGCGTTCCGTCTGATATAACCTAGCAACTTGTTAGCACGGGAAGATTGTTCTACTACTTGATTATTCCAGGTGAGATCAGTTGACATCCAGACGCC
>CACRXK020018290.1:0-10033 GCA_902702795.2 Paramuricea clavata
TGGGGGTATTTAAAACCATTTTAACACCATACAGTTCCCATTATCCATCAAAATATTAAAACATCACGGATCACTTTTGCCAATTCAACAACAACAGTCAGGGGCGTAGGAAGCTTCGAAAAGTTGGGAGGGCCAGGCTTTGAGGGGCACTTTTCGAAAAAACGGCATCAAAAAATTTTCCCCCGGAAATGTTGGCGACGGGGGGAGGTCATCTCAAAAAATTTTAACGGACATACCAAAAAAAATTTTACGGACATACAAAAAAAGATCTTCCGGATATATGATATTTTTCCTGGAAATTAAAAATTTTTTCCGGAAATAACATAGATTCAAGTTTTCAAAAGTGCCCTTTTGGGCAAAGAATGCAATTTTAATGAAAATATTTCACGCAAAAAAATGACACTTTGCTCCCGGAAAAAGGGCACTTGCCAAAACTTGGAGGGGGCTGGCCCCCTGCCGCCCCCGGTTCCTACGCCCTGACAACAGTAGATTTTACAAACTTTCTTACGACGTAAATAGGAAGAAATTATGTCGGTTGTAAATAGCACCACATTATTTTTATGAACCTACACGGCCTTATATAAAAATAGTAAAGCCGCGTTAATTTTACCTAGCCGTGTTTTTCCACTGTTGGCCGCGATAACACGGCCAACACGGCCCTCTAGCTAAGACCCTGATCTCTGCATTGTCGCATTCGCTCAAAAGTAACTATTTTACCAAAATGTTACTGAAAGATACCCTTAACCAAATGAAGCAGTGTTTTCTACAACGCAAAAAATTTATAATTTTGTCTTGAAAAACATTCACGTAGCTACAAAAAATTAGCTTGTCCAGATCAGCCCACGGGCTGCGGGTTCATTCAATCTTTTTGGTAAATTAGAATGTTAACGTCTGCAGCAGGTTTACCTAACGTAGAATATGCAATCCCAATATGTTACTCCTCACTTGCCCTGAAAAGAAAGGCAAGACGTTATTTACTTACATTTGGCTGCATTTGAAGAGCTGGCTCATCCACACGAGCAAAATATGTTTTTCGTCGAAAGTAGCAAACAACTCCAAGTACAAATGCCAAGACAGCGGTTATCAAAAGAACGATGATTATAATGATAACGACATCGACACCATCGGTAGTGACTGAATGAAATAGAAAGTGAGAATGATAAAATAAATCCAGCAATCAGTAAAGGAAAACATTTCTAAGGCCATAGGCGTACGAGACAGGGGGTAGGGGGGGGGGGGACCATGGACATTCGGGAAAATTCTAGAAAATATCAAGAAAATTCGGACAGATTTATCAGAAAATAGTTTAGATTCAGGTAATTTCATTACAATCCTCCATAAAAATTCGAGCAAACTTCAACTCCCCCCCTGGAAAGTATCAGCCCCGTACGCCTATGGCTATGGCTAAGGCGAGACCTAACCGGCTAACCTTGAAGTGTGAACAAGGCTTCAGACCTGCAAATGTCTGCTTAATGTTCCTTGGAATTTGCCTTTTTCAAATGTTCCCGTTTTGTTCTGGTTACAAAAATTAGACGAGGTTTTTTACATGAGATATGTTTTGAAACTATTTCTAACTGCATGTTTTGCTTGCATTGAACTATTTTATTAATTTCGAGCTTTAGTACAAATTGTTAAAAAATAATAGGTTTTTTGTATTTTTTGTTCAATCAAAATTGGCCGTCCAAAAGACGGCTGGCTGGCTAAGACCCTGGCCCAAGCCCCAGCGCTGTCAGTAAATTGTCAAAAGGTCGTACGAGGTTGTAGGTTCGATTCCCACCGTGGCCAGGCATATTTTTCAAGCTTGCCCGGTGAGGATATACACTCTGAGTAACATCACAAGCATCATATTCACCTGAGTACATAACACCAACACAGAACAAAATCAAGATTACTAGATTGCATCGATATCGAAGGAACTAGACTCAGTTCCAAAATATCACATAGTCGAACCGACCTGACCGCGTAGCTCAGTTGGCAGAGCATTGGGCTAGTATTCCAAAGGTCGTAGGTTCGATTCCCACCGTGGCCAGGCATATTTTTCAAGCTTGCCCGGTGTGGATATACACTCAGAGTAACACCACAAACATCATATTCACCTGAGTACATAACACCAACGGAGAAAAAAATCAGATATGATGAACATGCAAAATAAATTCAACAAAATGTCCGTTTTGAATGTCAAACAATTTCCCAATTTAAGGACTCTCAAGTACTTCTTTACAAATTCAAGGATATTCAAGGCCTTGATTTTTTGTTTCAGTTTCAAATTCAAGGGCTGTCAAGTTTTGTACGAACCCGGCAGACAAAGATTTGATCAAATTGTTAACAGTGATAGCACCAAAAAGGTAACGAAACATCCAATAATTGTTTGTACAACAGAACTACATAAAGGCTTCATTTCACCAACTTTTTTTTTCAGCGAGCAGTCTTCTTCGGTTTTCTATGATTGTGTGACCCCTACCTCCCTGAGCCTAACCTTAACGCGGGGAAATATCTTATCTAATGAACAGATGTATGATGATATACATCATAGAAAATAAGAAACCATTTTGCGATGAGGTGCGAAATTTTGTAGAAAAAGGCACTAATAAAGCATGCGCATGAAACAGGGTTTGTAAATTAAAAATACATGAAAAGAAATAAAAAACGAAAAATGGAGGTTTTTAGTAGGATGGTTGTAAAATGTTTATAAATCATACATCGTTGTATTATTCAATCTGATATTCTACAATGATTTTCAAGAATTACAAAGCATTACCCTTCATTGTTTCCACTTGAAGAACATTTGATTTCCTTTGACCAACACCATATCTGTTTTCACTGAACATTGTTAAATTGTACGTTGTCTCAGACTCCAAGTTACCGAGGGTTACGCTTTTTCTTTTGCCAGAAACCATTGAGACATTTCGCGACATGTTGCTTGAAGTATGCCAAATCTGAACGTGATAAAACTCAATTTCAAAGTGCTCAGGACGTTCCCAGGCAATAGTGATGCTGTCTGGCTCGGTATCGATGGCAACTAGATCAGTTGGTGGTGCAGGTGGTGCTAAAGAGACAAATTATAACGAGTTAATAAGAACTGCCTTTTATTTTCCAAAAGTAGCCCTATAGTGGCGACTGAGAAAAAATTAAAATGTTAAAATGTTCTAAAGCCTAAAATACATCTCAGTATCTCAAGTATTTTATTCTCCTTTTGCATATAATTTGCCAACGTTACGTTATCTCGAGTCTGGATGCATCAAATCCCGATTTTTACCCATAGATCGTACATTGGCTGATTGGGATCACCTTAGAATATATGCATGAACTTGCGGTTAGAGCTCGACAACTGCACGGGCTCTGTAGAGTTGGTTAGAGCGCTGCACCGGAATCGTGGGGGCCGCAGGTTGAATTTCTGCCAGAGGGCCGACAGTTGCATTTTTTTTACATAAACACAGTTACTTTAAAGAATGCTTACCATGGACAATAAATTGCTTGGGAAAAAGTCTGCCATCTTCCAATGCTCTGTAAACATCAGCAGCAAGCTTCGCAATGTCCCGAGGTTCACGTCCATAAATCTTATCAAGGTTCTTCTCTTTCCATGTCAAATCAAAATGCACACTCCCACTGCTAAAAAAATATTTATATAGAAATATACATTGTATTTTTCTTATTATCTCCGTCATACAGGAGTCGGCCCGGTCCTTCTTTTAGCGAGCATTTCGGCTTTTTTCTCAAAAAAGCTTTTGAAATTTACAAAATCTTGCAAAAATGAAATGTATTTACTATTTACAAAAAATGTTTGTTATTTCGCTGTCGTCATGCAGTCGTTACAATACAAATTTTAAATTTGCCCAACATTGTTCGCTATTCATGACGGTCCGCTATATTTAGAGTTCAGTGAGGATGACCACCCACGAATAGGCCTTTATAGATTGTCATTGTGCTCGGCAACTTGTGAGCAACTTTTGGAGTTTTGAGCAACTTTTTGCCTTTCGAGCAATCTCAAGCAACTTTTACTCATGTCTGGAGCAACTTTTGACTGTTTAAAATTAAGCACCAAATGAGCAACTTTCAATCTTTTTAAGCACGGAATGAACATTTGGGGATATAAAAAGATTAAATCAAATATTTAATTTAATTTAATTTAATGAAATAACAAATTTTGGCAATAGAGAATGTTGTAGGCTGTAGAGATCAATTTTTTCCGTGTTGGTGTAATGTATTCAGGTGAATATGATGCTTGTTATGTTACTCTGAGTGTATATCCACACCGGGCAAGCTTGAAAAATATGCCTGGCCACGGTGGGAAGGCATATTTTTCAAGCTTTCCCGGTGTGGATATACACTCAGAGTAACATCACAAGCATCATTAGAGATCAATGTTAATGTGCGCCAATTAATCCCATTGGACAACGGACAGCAGTAATCATTTACAGCGGTTATGTCCTTGATTCTGTCCTTGGCGATTAGTGACATATTACGTTGTGGCCTCAGTTATGATATGATAGGGTACAATAGTCAATAGTGCAAAGAGATAGTAAGCAATACGAACTACCTACAGGGTGTATAAAAAGCGGGACCTTTGGAAGCCAGAATTAACCTAATATCAGCAATTTCTAAAGGTCTCGTTTTGTCTGGTACACGCACCCTGTATCAAAGGCACTCATAGCACAAAGAGGGGCACATGCAGACATAGCTACTGTACAGTGTGAAATAGATTCGAACTGGTAATAATTAGACACTGAGTTTATTTAACTGATTTAATATTATGTTCTATTGCTCAAAGTTTAAATTTTACATTCTATTAATTTAATACTATTATAGTTCTAAGCAAAATTTATGTTATTTTGTGTTGTTTATCGATAAAAACGTTGCGACAAAGCTAGCAAACATTTTGAATTTTGGCGGCAACTATTTTAATTTTGGGTAACTTTTGAGCAACGTTTCCCCATTTTTTTTAGCAACTTTTGCTCAAATTAGGAGCACAATCAATGACAATCTATAAAGGCCTACCCACGAACGGTAACGATGAACCTTATTGATGAACTTTAGACTTCGCTAACGCTTTCCTTTCTCCGGGGGTAAATAACCGTGCGGAATTAGTACCCTGGACCCAGTTATGATATGATAGGGTACAATAGTGCAAAGAAAGTACTCAAAAAAGTATTATAGTTCTAAGCAAAACGCCCGGAACGCTTACGCCTAGAACGGCAGTCCGTGCCGTTCGCTCGGGGATAATAGTAACCACAAGAGCCTTTATATCGACAATAAGAATTTTAGTTAAACTAAGCTATCGTTTTTACGAAGCTTTGAAGCGCGAAGAAAAGAAATCTACATGAGAATTGGGCAACTACCTGTATTATATTTACATCTGACTCACTAACCTCTAACAGACCATGCGTCATCTAGTTTATAAAGAAACATGGTACAGAACTCGGAGACTGCACACTTCTGGCAGCGAATTAAATCATGCATCATGCTTAAATTATACAATGGGCTAATTATTACACACTCTGTTTACTCATCCCGGCAAAGCTGGACAAACTTTTGCTACCTTCTCATACAATTTTTATCCAAATTTAATCCCCGAGCCGACGGCGCGAAGCGCCGTGCGAGGGTACTAATTCCCCCCGGCTATATACACCCGGGATAAGGATCGCACTAGCGAAGTCTAAAGTTCATCAAATATCGCGGGCGCGGTTCATGGGTGGTCATCTCACTGATCTCAAAATATGGCTGGTTGCCAGGAGTGAAGAACGGTAAAATTTAAAAAATATATGTAAGAAAGCTTGGAAAATCGTTTCACATCACAAATTGTAAAACTTTTCTTCAATTTTTAAAGGTAAACATTAACTATAAGAATTGATTTAGTATGATAAATTTTAAAGTATAGGGCAAATTTGTTTCAATTGTTTATGTATGCATGACTTTGTATTAATATTACATTAAAATAAAGCCCATAGAAACCAAAATAATATACCTACTTTATGTAGTTTAGAAATTGATAGTTCTGTATTTAAAAGTGTTCAATTTCATCTACTTTTTGCAGGTTTGTACAAAAAAATTTTTAAAAGGTTATCGTGTTGCCATGACTAACATGACGTGCAACGCGAGCCTGCGTTCAGTGTTGGCTTATTTACGAATACTTCGTGTTAAAACAATGTATGGAGAATATAGGCGAGGGGTTGTTGCATGCATGTATTTCTAGTTAATTTTTTCCTTGGGCAATGTCGGTTAGCCCCACAAATTTTCGTATTACGTTTGATATTTTTAATAATCATGCTCCCAGACAAACAGACACACATCCAATTGCGGATGAAAACATAACCTCTTGGCGGAGGTAAATATATTATTAAATAAATTAGAAAACTTACTATGTGTTGATAGACGTTATATTTAATGAGTGGTAGAGTTTTTTAGCCTGGAATAAAGATCGAACCTGTAAATGACATGAAAAGTATATATATAGTAAGTACGTTGGCCAACATATTAGGAAGCTTTAGATTTGTCTACGGCTACGAGATCTAGTACGTCTACGAGATTTTCCCGTTAAATTTCTGCTACTTGAGACTTGCTATCGTTCTTTCTTTGGGATAGAACATCTTTAAAACAACACTTGACCCAAACTACGTACAGTTTTAAGCTTTTTGGAGCAGATATTTAACGGAAAAATCTCGTAGGCGTAATACGGGGCAAAATGCGACGGCTGTCATAAAATTGCAAGGAAGTATATTTAAATGCTTTTTTCAACATTGATATGTTAAGTAGAGTCAAGTGAACCAATTCAATGCAAAATATATGTTATTGAGGTAATATTGTGAGACTAATACAAGAAAAACGAACGGAAGTTAATGTCTCATTTTGCCCCAGTGACCTGGGCAAAATGAGACAGATATAAAATATACTGAAATTTATTTAAAATTATTTAAATGGTATAATAAACTAAGTTTAAAAGTTCATTAGCAGTCATACACAATGGTCATATAGTACAGTTGTTGGTGTTACAGAGCAACAGCACTCTTCATGTAACCAGTATTTGCACTCGGAAGACTGGACCCAATCCTCTCCCAGTGATGACTCCGTCCAAAATCCATCACATATTGGACATTGTGAATCTTCCACAATGTAGTGCTAACATTCTGAGTTTTCTTTGATTACCTGGTATCCATCTTAGCTCTCTTGGCCTTAAATTAGGGCCTCTTTTAAGGATGTGTAACTGGAGGGGACATATTTATTGGGGGACCTGGAAAAGTTCCAGTCGGCAAATCTGTATCACGGCAGCTACCAGCATATATATGCATGATTTAACTAATAAGTATGCGCCATAGGGCAGAAGATCAGGTCGTAACTGAGATTTTGAGACAACCGAGTCGACCACCGAAGATGCGAGCCTCTAGAGGGGTCTGGGGGCATGCCCCCCAGAAAATTTTGGATTTCTTGAAGCTCAGATAAACTATTTCCAGTATTTTGAGGAGTTTTCCAACACGAAATTAACCTTATAAACAGTGACACAATTACTGCAATTTCACAGTCTCCCAAATGTAATCCAGTCCCAATAATTAAGGCAACATGGTGTGATGATGCGGTAATGAAAATGTGTGTTGTATGGTATTATCATTCACCACACTTCAAATTCTACAGTACTGTATGATATGTATTGGGGTATTTGAAATCGACGCATTCATATTCTCAGTGTCACTGAAGAGAATGATAGGATGGTCTCTTTGAAGTATCTTTGCTTGGAAAAACTAAACTAGAATTTCGTCCTAAAATGCCATTTCATGCCTTGTTGCACGAGCAAATTATTTCAGTCATGGTTTAGGTTTCTGGTGATGTTTAAATTTCAGTCCCCAAATTCTGGCCTACCGAGTCAACTGACTCGGTTGACATATAGCTAGTTATGTGCCTGCAGATGATGGTCAAATTCAGAAATTTAACACCATGTTCTCACTTAACATCATTTGACCATGTTTTCAACAAGAGACTGATTGTATGGTGAACTGGTGACTATCTCAGACTCTTCCGACCACTTTGACTTTTCTCCTCCGTGAAGATAGCTCACCTTGGTCTACCACAGGTGGTTCTTTGGGACAGGTGGTGAATTTCTGGACTCTAAGGGGACAGGTAGTATTGGTGCTCTTTCTTCAATCACAGATGATGATTCTTTGGATTGAGCTTCAAATGATGATGGTTTGTCATGACTTGCACTCTGTGTTGCTGTGTTCCAGTCTTCGAAGGGACAACTTAAAGGCCCGTTTACACTTGCAATTTTTGTTGCGAATTTAGGTGCGACTTTTTTCTCCTGATGTATGTGAACGAGTGGATGAGTTAGTAATATTTTGATGAGGCCGTGCATATATTCAGAGTATTCATAACTTATTCGCTCGTTTACATCCATGAGAGGAAGAAAATCGCACTACAAATCGCAGCAAAAATTGCAAGTGTAAACGGGTCTTAAGGTAACGCCCCAAATGTCTCTTGTCCGTAGATAAATTTTTCAGCTTACCTTTGACTCTATGATTTAGGGAATCCTTTGGAACTCAAGACAATATCACCTTTTCTTATAGTTGCGGGAACCACTGAGTATTTTCATAAAATACAATACAACGGTAACTCCGAATAAAGTAAGCATTTTGATTCAACGTTTCGACTTTATTTAGTCATCATCAGGAATGATTATATTAGATATGCATGCGTTATACAGGGTGTATAAAAAAAACTGAACAGACTTGAAATTGCTCTCAATGTCGCAAAACAGCTATTAGTATCCAGTTTTTTATGTATATAGCTTCTTTGGGTACTTATAATGTAGAACAATAAAAAAAATTTCTCGAACTCACATTTTGTGAACCAGGGGTGTGTGTATTCTCCAACAAACTAAAAATGGCTTGCGCACGAAATTTAAAAGCTTTAATCATATTTTGAGTTAATAGATGGAAAATGTGTTGGGTTTTTAATTACTGTACAAAATTTCAGACAATTTGCTTTAGTTTAAGCTCTTTAACTATTCACGCAAACTTACATTTTTTTCCAAAAAAATCAGCTATTTGCATGCTAATTAATGCTTTGCCTAATTTACATATGTCAGCAATATGCAAATTAAATTAAATATAGGCATTAATTAAGCATGCGAAAGGCTGATTTTTTAGGGAAAAATGAATAGTTAAAGGACTTACTGAAGCAAATTTTCTAAAATTTTGTACAGTAATTAAAAACCCAACAAATTTTCCATCTATTAACTCAAAATATGATTAAAGCTTTTAAATATATTTCGTGCCAAGCCATTTTTAGTTTGTTAGAAAAGACCCCCTATTCATTACTCTACATTATAAGTACCCAAAGATACTATATACATAAAAAATTGGATACGAATGGCCGTTTTGCGAAATTGAGAGCAATTTCATATCTGTTCAGTTTTTTTTTATACGCCCTGTATATAATACTCTACATAATTTGATATAATTAAAAGAAAACCAATAGCTCTCTGGATGCTTTAGTGCCAAGATTCAGTTCCGGTTTTTGTCGATGAATGGCGAGTGCTTCTTTGAACAGCAGATTTGACCAGTGCTTAGCCCTATCTATGATGTCGCAGTTGTTCAGTAGGAAGGCTGTTAACGTCAAATTGGTCAGTGTTGGGTTCGTCTATGTTAAGTTGTAATAGATTTGTAATAGATAGTTAAATTGTTCGCAAGTTAAATTGTTATAAACACATGAAAGTGAGTCATGCAATAATGACCGTTCCCTAAAATTGCACTAAATAAGCAAATGTACATGCATGCATGCATGCACTGTACTAGAGAAAGGTTTTGCAGTCCTGGACAATTTTGTCAGACAGATTGCCTCCCTTCTTCTCTGGCTACACAATATTATAATTTCACATACAGTACCTTTCTACGAACCATATCTTCTAAATCTGGTGGCACATTCTGCAAAATTACTTCAAACGAATACGTCTGCACTAAAGTGACAGAAAGCTGTTATAAACTCGATGACTTAACTGTGTCCCCATACTATAAATAGTTTCAAAATTACAGGGAACTCATACATCACA
>CACRXK020018292.1:0-10032 GCA_902702795.2 Paramuricea clavata
GGAATCAACATTACATATGAGAGTATAACTATATGCCTTAGCAGACAAGTGACAGCTTTGTCGCCAAGTTCCAGGGTTCGAAATATAACCACACAGGGAGAGATGTAATATACGTGCGTAATTGTTTTGTCAACGTTGTGAAAAACCGAAGTTATAATGATTGTTTTTATAGGGAAAATTAAAAATATACACGTACTCACCTTGGCATATATTCTCTGCTTTTGGTACCGCCAAAAAATATCTTTTACCTTTGCGTTTGTTAAAAAAAAAAGGAGAAAAATATATGCAAAATCTACATTTTTTAAACTTTTTAGCAGGCCAGTTGCCACGGTAACTGATGAATTGATACGTGCTAGCCCGTATCACGGATGCCACATTCGTTTTGCCAGGCGTTTCCAGTCCATTCCTTTGATTGTCTATGTTGTAACAGACCTGTTGACAGGCCGTTGCAGGTCTGTCAGAACAGACAGGTACAAGGCGAGCGAACGCATCCAGATATCGGCTTGTTGACAACAGGATTTAACAGATCTGTTGCAGATCTGTTCCGACTTGCGCGTTTCTGGCTGTGTAGTGAATTAAATTAATTGTCTATCTTCTAAAAAGTAGTAACAAGCGCGACTCCTTTTTGTTGATGGATGTTGAACTCACGGTGTTGAACTCATTGAAGACAACAATGGACATTTAGAGTTAGTAGGGGATTGCTGAACACGTGCGAGAAAACAGGGGGGAGTGAACAATGTTGTGACTGGGACTTGGGTTTTTAAAACAGCGAGTTGGGAGTATAGTTTATTGCTATTAAATTATAAAATACATTTCGTGTTCCGTACTTATTTGGAGGCACAATTTTGGAATACGTGGCACCTACCGACGAAGATATATTTGTGATATTTTGGGATTTATTTCGACGCTAGCGAGCAATTTATTATGGCGAACGAGGAAGCGAAACTCGATACAAAACTCACTCAGTTGAGATTGACGGCGCAAAGAACCGGGAAAATACTTGATGCTGGAAAACGAGAAACGATCGAACGGCATTTAAAGGCGCTCCAAACAACAATAAGCGAAACAGATCAGTGCAAACGTACGGTTGAGGCTGAAAAATCGGTAAGAAAGAAGACCTAGCACTAAGAAATTAGCGACTTAAATTCGAAGTGAAATTGGGAGAAACAAAGCTTCAAATGCAAGCTAAAATTCAGGATGCAAACCGGGGGGGGGGGGGCATAACACCTCGAAAATTGAGACGGCATAAAAGGTATGTCAGTGAGATTACCTAAAATTAATATTGTGCAATTTGATGGGTCATACATGGATTGGCCAAGATTTTGGGGCCAATTCACCGGGACGGGATAAGTCAAATATAGCCGCTATCAACAAATTTACATATCTGTGTGGGTTTCTGGGACCAAAAGTTAAACGCCGTGTAGAGTCATTGCCATTTACTGCGGAGGGATACAACCGGGCAAAGTCAATTTTGCAAGATCAATATGGCAAAACTCCGGAGATTGTTAAAGCCTATATTAAAGAGATCATGGATTTGCCACACATTTCTGGAGCCAACCCAAAGAAAATAGCAGAATTCAGTGAGAAATTGAATTATGGTGTTCAAGCCCTTGAGACACTAAATAAACTGAAGGATGTTCAAGGAAACGTTTCCATGACATTGGATAAGCTTCCAGCTATACGGGGGTGACTTGGGATGACCCAGACTGGGAGAGCTGGGATTTTGCAAAACTTGCTGAAGCGATCAGACAGTGGACCAAGCGAAATCCTGTTTATGAAAAGGAGTCGGATGCATCAGGGAAATTTGGGAAGCCTGGTAAAGTCTATCAAACAAAAGCCACAAGGGTATGTGTCTACTGCGAAGGCGAGCACAAGGTGGGGGAATGTGAAGTGGTTACTAGTGTCAACGAGCGGAGAGGAATTTTAGCAAAAAAGAAACTTTGCTTTAATTGTGCAGCAGGGCAACATCGGGCAAATGCTTGTTTTAGTAAATCAACATGTCGAAAATGCAACAAACGCCACCATACAAGTATATGTGATGCCAAAGATCGAGATGACAAAGCCACTGCTGAACGAAAAGTGTTAACTGCAAGTGGAAGCACAGCTGAAGGAATTTTCCCTGTTGTGGTAGTCAAGGTGAATGGAATAACATGTCGAGCACTGATAGACTCTGGCGCTGGTAGCTCATACATATCTGGCAAACTTGCTTCCATGCTTAATGTGAAACCGATAGAGTCATGAACCTCAAAAATTGACATGCTTTTGACATCTAGAACCACCAGGCTGGATATATATGAAGCGAAAGTCGAGTCAGTGGACGGTGATTATGCAATGGATGTAAATTTGATCAAAGTCGAGAAGGGAGAGCTACTCACTATTGACAATCCTCATAAGTTACAAAATGAATTTGATCACCTTAAACAAGCAAAGTTCATTGATGTCGACCAGAAATCTCAATTACCTGTTCATGTTGTGCTGGGAAGTGGTGAGTACGCGCGGATAAAAACTCGAACAAATCCTCTAGTGGGAACCGAAGTTCAACCAATTACTGAGAAGACAAAACTTGGATGGTTCGCCATGAGCCCTGGTGTAGAGCTGAACCACAACACAATACTTCTTACTCAAACATCCCAGAAAGATTATGAAGACCTGTGCCGCCTTGATGTGTTGGGACTGGCAGATACAGCTGAGCATGATCAATCTATGGTCTACAGTGAGTTCAAAGAACAATTGACTAGATCTCCATCGGGCTGGTATGAGACGGGCCTTCCTTGGTGCGGAAACCACCCACCACTACCGTCAAATGAAATGGGAAGCATACGCCGATTGCAATCTTTGGAACGTCGCCTGCAACGAAAGGACTTAATCGAAGACTACAACACAGTAATTGAGCAGCAGAAACAACAAGGAATTGTGGAACCAGCCAATAACGAAGCCACATGAAAAGTATTCTACCTATCCCACAAGGAGTTGTACGAGAGTCGGCACAGTCAACAAAGCTGCGAGTTGTATATGATGCTTCTGCGAAAGCCTCTCCTGTAAGCCCATCCTTAAACGAATGTCTTTACGCGGGTCCCCCTCTTCAGAACAAACTTTGGGAGATACCAGTTAGAGCCCGAAGTTTCCCAGTAGCAATCACAGGTGACATGGAGAAAGCACTTCTCCAGATCCGTGTAAAAGAGAGTGAAAGAGATGCGCTAAGATTTCATTGGCGAGAAAACCCACTAGCTGATGTGGAGGTATTGCGGTTCACCAGAGTATTGTTTGGTTTGGTATCATCGCCATTCCTGCTTGGCGGAGTTTTGGAAGCACACTTAGATTACTGGAGCAAAGCTCCAGAAGCAGTGGACACGCTGAAGAAAAGTCTGTATGTCGATGACATTATTTCGGGGGGTAACACTGTTGGTGAAGCAAAACAGTGCAAGTCTGAAGCTACTGATATACTGGGTGATGCAACCTTTTCACTTCATAAATGGGCATCCAATGCGAACGAACTGGACGGAGAAAGTGACAACAACGAAGATCGCGGGGAACAAACAGCAGCAAAACAACAGCTCGGCGTGAAGCCAACAGAAACGAAGATCCTGGGTGTGAAATGGGAAAAAGAGAACGATACACTAAGTGTGCAACTGGGATCGAACAGCGAAAGTCCTACAAAGCGAAGCATCCTTAGCCGGTTAGCCAAGATTTACGACCCAATAGGAATTGCCTCACCTCTGTTGTTGCAAGGAAAACAAGTCTACCGAGAAGTATGTGACCACAAGCTAGCATGGGATGTAGAATTGAAAGGAATGATTAAGAAACGGTGGGGAAAATGGGAGGATAACCTGCCCAGCAAAGTGACTGTGCCAAGACCAATTGCACCTTTCCAAGAGCCGGTGGAGAAATTGGAGATTCATGGATTCGGAGATGTCAGTGGCGAGGGGCTGTGTGCAGCGGTGTACACAGTTGCAAGACAACCATCTGGTGTTACTCGAGAGTTACTAGTTGCGAAAGCAAGACTTGCGAAGAAAGGACTGACCATACCAAGGTTAGAACTTGTTGCATGCCACATGGTAACCAATTTGGTCAACAATACAAGCAGAGCTCTTTGTCATATTCCACACGAGAAGCACTGCTGGTCAGATAGCACAGTAGAGTTATGGTGGGTCACAGGAGAAGGCCAGTATAAGCAGTTCGTGGCAAATCGAGTAGCAAAAATTCGAGATGCTGAAGGAATCGAGTGGCATCATGAACCGACAACAGAGAACCCAGCTGACCTCGGAAGCAGGGGTGGTCAACTTACAAAGCTCTGGTTAAAGGGTCCTACTTGGCTGCCAGATCGTAGTCATTGGCCACCGAACCTCGTTGTCAAACCATCTGCCGATTCTCAGAGTGAATCCAAAGCAACGCGAGCGATTCTCAATGTAGGTGTGGAACGAGTGGAGTCAGCGATCCTGGGAGATATTCTGAGGAAGCATTCATTGACGAAAACCCTAAGAATTGGTGCATGGATAAAGAGATTCCTCGACAACAGTCGCGTGAACGTAGACAGCAGGCAACATGGTCCATTAACAACCGATGAGATTGACCAACAACGTCTATGGTGGATCAAACAAGTACAAGCAGATGCGAAAGAAGATTCAAAATGTCAAAATGATTCAGTTCAGTTAAACCTACAAGCCGATGCGAACGAGATTCTGAAGTGCAAAGGACGAGTACAAGGACAACTTCCTATTTACCTGCCCGACAGTTCGTTGTTTGCCGTGAAACTTGTGGAAGAAGCTCATATAAAGACGCTCCATGGGGGAGTTATTTTGACGATGGCGAAGATTCGTGAGAACTACTGGATACCTCGCCTCCGTCGCCTAGTAAAAAAGTCGCGAAAGGGATGCGCACGATGCAAGAAGTTTATGACCAAACCTTATCAAGCTCCAACACCTGGACCATTACCAACAACGCGAACGGAAGGGACTACTCCTTATAAAGTTATCGGAGTCGATTTCGCCGGCCCAATCACATATAGAGTTAAGAAAATCCAAGAAGGGAAAGCATACTTAGTCCTATTTACATGTAGTTTGACTCGGGGAGTTTACCTAGAAGTTCTGAAGAGTCTTGAAACAACCCCTTTCCTTCGAAGTCTCAAAAGACTAATCGCCAGACGAGGTCGACCTTCTCTTATCTACTCGGACAACGCGAAGACGTTCCAAGCGGCTGCCTCATGGTTAAACAAGGTGATGAAAGATGAGAAATTCCACAGTGAACTGAGCAAGTATGAGATCAAGTGGAGATTCAATTTGTCACGTGCGCCCTGGTGGGGCGGACAATTTGAACGATTAATCGGAATTTTCAAATGTGCTTTTTACAAGGTTATCGGCAAAGGACTTTTGACATTTGAAGAGCTGTCGGAAGTTGTTCTAGATGTAGAAATCTGTATGAATAACCGGCCACTAAGCTACTTAGAGGATGATATTGAATTTCCTATTCTTACACCAAATTCCTTTGTGCTACAACAGTCGAATGTTGTGCCACAGCTAGAATGTTATCATATTGAGGACGGTGATCTACGAAAGAGGGCAAGGTACTTGCAAAGCGTAAAGAACCATTTATGGAGACGATGGCAAAGAGAGTACCTGACGAGTTTACGGCAGCGTCATCAGACCAACAGCAAGTCAACTACAGTTGGTCCCAATGAAGGAAATATTGTGTTGATCAAAGGCGACGAGAAGAACAGAAACAAGTGGAAAATGGGGAAAGTTACGAAGTTAATTCGTGGGAAAGATAAAGTTGTCAGGGGAGTTAAACTTCAATGCGCTAAATCGACTATAGAAAGACCGATTCAACTGATTTATCCCTTGGAACTGGAATGCGACGTGGGGAAATGCGAGACGAAATTGAATACCAATGCAAAAGAATTCAAGCCAAGACGACAAGCAGCGGTCAAAGCAGAAGCAAGGAATAAGGAACTGTTTGAACGGGATGAAAAGGACGAATGACAATTAAACATTGAGACATCGGGGTTTACTAGTATAACATGCGACTCCTTATGAGTCACATGGGGGGAGGGTGTTGGAAATTGACGTTATTTTGCTTTATACATTAGTGTATTTTGAAGGACAACAATGGACATTTAGAGTTAGTAGGGGATTGCTGAACACGTGCGAGAAAACAGGGGGGAGTGAACAATGTTGGGACTGTGACTTGGGATTTTAAAAGAGCGAGTTGGGAGTATAGTTTATTGCTATTAAATTATAAAATACATTTCGTGTTCCGTACTTATTTGGAGGCACAATTTCGGAATAATGGTTTAAAAAGCCGCATTCTTTACATTTCTTTTGACAATTGCCTGCGAAAATAGTATTTCATTGCAGGTTATTTTCACAATGATGCACACAACCTCGTGGAAGCAAGATGACGGATGACCTGGGTACGAGGTTGTGCAATTCATAGGCTGTGTTAGGGATAGCCATGTTTGTTTTGACAGCGACAAACATAAGGGACAAAAAGTGATATCAGTGACAAAAAGATATCAGTGACCAAAAAACTATATCAGTGACAAAAATTGTTATCAGTGACAATATTGTTTTTATGTCACCCTGTTATCACCTTGATAAAGCCAGTGAATTATGTGATAAATATATTTCAAACACTCATTAATAATTCATAAGCTCATTAGCAAATCATGTGAAGACAGTGGTGTAAGTGATGTAACTTTACTATTTTGACCACTTGCCCTCAGGGCAAGTTGGACTTGAATAAAATCAATTTGCCATCAGACAATCGCCACTGGGGTACCTAGGTAGGGTGTATAAATTAAGGGGACAACATGTCGACCTGTTCTCCCACTGTTGTATATGGCTATGTTATACTGCCTCAGATCTAGCTTTGGCCCACAAAAAAATTTGAATGCACTACCGTATATAAACAATTTATCCAACAATGAAAACATAAACTTAAAGATGCCCAGCTTTTTGTGGCAAGGCAATCAGGCAAGCAAGATAAAACGTTTACTTGCCCGTCACAGGGCTGCAAATTACTGTCGGACATCGGACAATGTCTGACTAAATTTGGCAAATGTCCGAGCAAAAGTAATTTTGATCGGTCCGATCACAAAAAATAAATTGTCACATACGGTACATTTTTTTGCTGTGACAAAATCCAATTGCAAATTCACTCAATTTGCATTTGGCAATAAAATTTACAAGGCATTCTAGCATTTCACTTACAGTTACATTGTGCCGGAATGGCTATACATACTTGTCATGTGACTTATATATATCTTGTGATGTATATATGTCCAACCAAATTTAGTGGTGTTGGTTTTTGTCCAACGAAATTCAAGTTCTGCCCGACCAAAATTAAAAGTGATCGGACAAATGCCGTGTCAAGTCAAATATTTATTTGCAGCTCTGCCGTCATGATAGTCACTTTCCCTGGGCCAGTGTTAAGTTACACCTCTGGAAGAGACTTTATACCTGATAAAACTCATCTTCAGTTTGCTTTATAAAGTGCAACCTAATTAGTATTCTTTATATAAAGAATACTAATGAAGTCTACGGCATCTATTGTAGTCATGTTTGAAGCTATCAAAAATACTCTCACATTTTCAATAGCTCATTAGTGCAGCTTGGTACATCTGGATATCTAGTGCAACCAAAATGTATACACATGACGAACTCAATGACCAAAAAGTACATGTTAGAGTTATAAACCGAGAAGAAGGTTTATAACTGATATATCAGTTATAAACCGACTTTCGAGGTTTATAACTAACTTATATCTCATTTGTGGAGGTTTTCTAACATAGTTTGTCATTTTCAAAAATTTATGATGAAAAATTCTCGCGTTTTGACAAAAAGTTTGATGTAATTATTTATTCAAGGCATATTACCTAGTTATAAACCTCGGACGATCAACGAAAACCGACACAAATGAGATATAAGTGCATATATAACCCAGTCATGCTTACTTAGGTTATTGGACATTGTTCTCCATACTGTCACAGAAAGCTACTCAAACCTTCATCATTAACTCTGCATGCTTAACTCAATCAGCCTGTGTGTGACAGCATGTGTGAAATCATTGCCATCATGACATTAATTAAAGTGCAATACTCTCCCCTTGGCATGTAAAATACCAATAACCAAATTCTCAGTATCAGAATTATCAATATATCGCCCACCACTAATTACCACACTATTTAGTATCTAAAACACAAGAAGGACTGTTTTATCATATTTAAAATGCAAGGCGCAGCCAAGCGTTTTAGATATGATAAAACATGAGATTGAGTGTTTTGAATAGGTTAAAATATGACTACAAAAGAATACTAATAGGCAATTCCAGCTTTTAGTTTATGTGTGCAGGGGACGATGGGAAGTAAGGTATCACATTGCTGATTATCCTGAAAAAATAGAAATGGTGGCCGTGTAAACACGTAGTGATAGCTTTATACTTGTAAATATTGAAATATTTTGGTTGTTTTGGTAGTTTTTATTGAAATTTTTCAGAATAATCGGCACTATGATACCTTACTTCCCATCATCCCCTGCAGGCATAAACTAAAAGCTGGAATTGCCTATTAGGTTGAACAATTTATATACAATCATACTAATTAGGATGAACAATTATATAAAGAATACTAATGAAGATGAGTTTTATCAGATATAAAGTCACTCCACATGGCATATTATAGCTGACATGATTTTCCACATGGTTTATTAATTTTTAATGAGCATTTTAAGGTTGTATAAAAGGCTTTGTGTTACAGATTAATTATGTGTCACTTTTAATAGTTAGCCTAAAGGATAATTTTCAAGAAATATAAAAATCGACTATATCCCAAAATCAAGCTCAGATTATTTTAATTTGTCATGTAATTCTTGCTCTTTCAGCTCATATTACACACCATTTCAATTGCGCTTCATTTTATATTTTCAAAATTGTTGGCTACATGGTATTTGGGCAATAAATATACAACAAAATATTTCTATATTTTACTAATAGACTGATAGTAATAGTACGAGACTGTCTAAAACATCAGCAGTTCGCTACAAAACTTCGATCGATTAAATTTCTTCGTGTGATCGTTTATCCAAAATGTAGTTATCGCTCTCATAGAAAAGTACGGCGTATGTTTAAATACTATTTAATCGACAAATCAGAACAGGGTATCTGGGTATGTATACTTGAATTATGAATATTTATAACACGATGCCTATTTTACATAATGATATCGTGTGCAGAGATTTAATAACACTGAATTATACAAAGTACTAAAAGTATAATTAAAACACTGACCTTTGTTTAGTGTTTTTAGTTCACTGGATTCGTTGCTTTGGACGCTGTCTTCGTCAGCTGAGTCGATAGCTGTTCCAGACATTTTTATTGTGCAATTTATGCGCTCGTTTCCCGCGTTTAATTCAAGGGCGCTATAAAACACGTTTTATAGTGCCCTGTGTTTTCACATGGTTCCACCCCTGCAAAATAAGAACGCGTGTATGATACAATGCATCATACGTGCGTGCGTATTGTCATATATCATCATACGAAACGAGAGACCATGTTGAAATTTTACTATTTTGCAACAGCTGAACAGGGTGGACTTCCGTCTACGCATGCGCGAGAAACGTAAGCGTGGAGTGCATGTGAGCGCAGGTTAATCGTGTGACTGAATTATAAAAACAAACATCAAATTTGCAAAAACTACTCGTGTTATGAAGTCGTTTTCTTGTTTCTTTAGTGTTTCTACGCTCACAATTTTAGGCATTTCCAACTTAGAAGTGTTTGCTTTGGAATAAGAATGTGAAAGTAGAAATAAAAACTTTGTTGCAGCAGTTTAATTTCGCAGTGCAAACATACCTGTTTTTAATATGTATATCCTTTTCGAAGTGAGATATACAAGTGCAAATTGACCTTCTTTAAATTCGTACTTGCCCTATTTTTCACTCCATAAAAACTACTTTTATCGATGGAGAAACTATTTGACTCTAAAAATAAGCTTGAATTTTTGTGGTGATATAGGCTCAGTTCTTTGCAAACAGTGATTTAGTA
>CACRXK020018293.1:0-10032 GCA_902702795.2 Paramuricea clavata
GGGGGGGGGGGGGGGCAAATAGTGTACAACACTGATAAACTTGTGGCCCTCAATTATTAAAATTGCTGTTTAGACATCTGAAAATTAAATCTACACTAAACTAGAATATAGTTATACAATAAAAACTAAATAAACTATGGATTGAAATGATATAAGGACGGCTGTTCATTCAAGAGCAGTTTAAAAAGAGATTTCTTTAAAGCATTAATAATTTCTTTCTTAACTCTAAAGATAAACTGTCGCACAGTTGCACAGCACTAAAAGTGCTGCCGCCCTCATTCACGCGTTTATACTTAGGGCAAATGAAGTTATAGTTAGAATAACGGGATTTCAGTTATGAACCACACACAGTACTAAAATGCGGTGCCCGCCTACAAATAAAACTTTTGGCGTTTCCGCCTGCATGTACAAGTAAAGTTATATTTAGCACGCTACACATTCTCCTGTCGGCCGCCAGTTGGTCCGTGCGTTAGGATCAAAACTGCGTTTTAAAGCCTTCAAAATAAAATATTTTGGGCTCAAAATACTATCAAAATGAGGAGAAAAGTGAGACGAATCCACTGGCATACGGCCGAAAACGAGAAAACCAACAATTCCGACGTTATCAAGGATTAAACGGACTGCATTTTTAATTAGTTTAATAATTTTGAGCGATTTGTAAACAATACAATTTCGCTTATTTATAAAACTGCACATTAAAACCTTCAAAATATAATATTTTGGGCTGAAACTACAAACAAAATAAAGGGAAAAGTGAGACAAATCGACTGGTAAACGGACGAAAAAGAGAAAACCAACAATACGAAAATTATCAAGGTCTCAAATGTATTGCATTTTTAATCACAGTCGAACCCATATAAACGGACACCTCTCTTAAGCGGACACCTCTTTTAAGCGGACACATATCTCAGGTCCCATTTGATTTTTTTAATAAAAAAACTATTATCATAACCCCTATTAAGCGGACACCCCTCTTTAACGGACGCGGACACCTTTCTGGAGGTCCCAATGGGCAAATCAACCTCTCTTAAGCGAACAGATGACAGATTGTCTGATAAAATGTATTCAATATTCGACAGTAAATAACAATTGAGATCAATTTACATGGCACATTGACAGTGACACATCAACTTGGCGCGAAGACATCAGAGCCAAGATTATTGAGGAATGAGGACGGACGACTGTGAGCCGCCAGCCATGATGATACTCAAATTACACACCTAATTACACACCTTTACCTCCTGCTGTGTTTTTCTACATACCCCTTTTAAGGGGACACCCCTTTTAGGCGGACACTTAGGCGAGGTCCCGAAGGTGTCCGCTTAATAGGGGTTCGACTGTAGTTTAATAATTTTGAGCGATTTGTGAACAATGCAATTTCGCTTGTCTTTCAAAGGCCATAAATCGCTAGAATACTGTAGTTTAGTAATACATTTGACATTTGTGAGTATAATTTCTTACACTGAATCGAACGGTGGTATTTTTGTCCTTATTGGGCGCATAAAACCAGAGATAAGACGCAGCAAAAAGTCAATCGTGAGAGTTCGAGTTGTAATTCGAAAGAAAACTTTCCTCGAAAAAAGGAATTCGGAAAACGTGAAGGATTATTTTGAGCGGCTTTTGTCTTTCAAAGGCGACAAATAACTAGAATAGAAGTCAATTTTGAAATCAACTTTCCATCCGTAAACACAACTTTTCACGCTGATTCGAACAGTGGTATTTTTGTCCTTGTTTGATGCATAAAACCAGAGATGAAGCTGAGCAAACTGTCGATCATCATGACTGTACACGATTAATAAATTCCGAGCACGTGCAAGGAATTTTTGGTAGGCGATTAAGGAAACGTATTGATGCAAACAAACTAACAAACAAACTCACAGGCAGAATATAATGCGGTGCCAAACTTTGGGCACCGCAATTTCGCAGTACTTTCCGACTCCAAGTAAAGCTGATATTTATAATACGCTACATTCCTCCTGTCGCCTGGCAGTAGGTCCGTACGCTAGGATTAAAACCTTCAAAATAAAGTAAAGCCCGGATCTTCAAAATGAAGAAAAAAGTGAGACGAACCATTGGTATGCGGCCGAAAAAGAGAAAACCAACGACACAAAATTTTTTACGGATCAAACGTACTGAATGTTTAATTAGTTTAATAATTTTGGCAGCCCTGTTTTGTAATCTTTGCAAGCGGTCAGAAAGTCCAATGCCGATAGTGTCCCAAACTTCACAACAATAGTCGAAACGAGGTGCTATAAGGACACTAGGTGAAATGAGGTGCTATTAGTGCACTACGGTCAATGCACGATTTTAGCTTCGTGTTGCGTTGGTTTGTAAAACGTTTCGATATTTTTCCATCAAATACCAAATTCCATCATACCTGTTTTTCAGCAGCTCCACAAATTCGTCATCTTCTTCATGCGGTGCCCATGGCAACGCGTTACGATTGTATTCGTAGTAGGCATCCTGAACTCTTTTTAAAAATCCTGGCAGTTTGATACGCTTGGCTTCGTCAGAGTAAACGTACTCGTTGGTCGTATTATCTTAAAGAATAAAATAAAGCTAAGTTACGGTTACGAGACTTAACTGTATCTGAGAAGTGTCTGCTCGACGTAGACCTTACTCATAATTCGCAATCGGGGCCCGCATCCCAGGAAACGAGAATGGACGCGGGAAAATTGACAAAAACAATTTTTGCTGCCGGCTATCGTAGGAGGGAGAAAAAAATGACTAAAAAGACAACAGCGTCGCAGGTTTGATTCCTGTCAGAGGGTGTATAGTTGCATTTTTTGCAACTGCTCCTGGTTAGATCTAAGAAATGTATAAAATTCACACTTGAAATTCCCATCTAAAAAAAACCCTCAACAATTGACCACTTGCGTAATAGACTAAATTTTGATCTAGAACAGCCCATGCGCGCTGCAATACCCTTTGGGGCTGCCAATTTCCTGTTTGTAATCTAAAATGACTGAAAATTATCCGCATTTTAAACTGCACTGAAAATTATCCGCATTTTACAACATTTCGCAACGAAACTTTGGAGAACAATTTGGTAGAACAATAGCAAAGGCGTGGCAACGCCATGCAGTGCATTGTATATTGTAATGAAGGTCTCATGGGTTCCATACTGTTTTGCATTCCCAAGCAAGGCAATATTTCCAGAAATAATTTTGCACTGTTCTCCATTATGCCTATCCCATTTCAGATTCTTATACAATTATTACTCCAAGAACTTTCTTTTTTGAAACTTGCGCAGTCACAAACATAAAATCCGGTGATGCGGTCTTGCCTAACTTTTTAAATTTTTGCTTGTAATTTTTAAAATACTTTGACGCCCCTTGTGGAAACCGTTGACGAAGATAGCGTCTTTAAAAAAGGTTTTTGCATACATACATACAGCTATTTCAATTAAGGTTGTCCCCGAGCAAAGCGGAAATGTCGAATGGCTGCTGGGAATCGCTAATAAATTCATTAATTTTTTAGCGATTCCCAGCAGCCTTTCGCGCTCGTATTCGACTTTTCCGCTTTGCTCGGGGACAACCTTAATTGAAATGGCTGTATATAGCCGAGTTCAGACAACCTCGAATGCTTGGCTTTATGTCTGTTTAAACTACACGCCTCCAGGGGCCGGTTGTATAAAACTCTTAATCACTTTTTTAATCACTATTTTGTAGTTAAATAGTGATTAACTCTCAAATAGGCGCTTCTTATTGGATGACGTTCGCACTTAACTATAGTTAACTTTAATCACTTTTTTATACAACCGGCCCCAGGTCTCTAGTTTGAACGGGGATCTACATTGCAGATCAGTGTTCAGCGGTCTTACCTTTAACCTTTACCTCACACCGCTTGCCAGTAAAGCCGTTGGCGCATGTACACGTGATCTCTTCACCATTCTCGTGGCAAGTCCCGTTGTTAACACATGGTTGAATGGCGCATAACGAGCCTAGAGAATACGAATAATACTACTATTCTCCCGATAACATAATGGCCTGGCCTTGGCATGTGCCGGTTAGGGAGGTTCAGAGTCCGGATAAGAGGTAGGGTTAGGTACTCACAAACAGGGGCGTGTACAGCAATTTTGTAGGGCAGATATTCAATAATTTGTTTGGCGAAAATACATTTAAATCATGTTGACTAAGAACAAAACCTGGAAGTCCCTGAGACGAGGATGGTGTCTTCGACGCTACCTCTGAGGACTCTCAAACTTTTTTAGTTTTCCCAGGATCTCTACGTTCTTTTCTGACACACCCTTATTGCCGGGCGTAGCGACTCCCACCCTCTAATGTTTAAACCCAAGTTACGTTAAACCCTTGCCCACAAATAAACACCCGTATGATATATGGCCGTATAATTACAGTTATTTAAGTACTATTTAAAAAACAAGCAGGAGTGTTTTATTAGGTTTAAAGCCGCAGCGCGAGTGGCTTTAGACCTAATAAAACACGACCTGCGAGTTTTTTAAATGGCTTCAAAAACGTTTGCATAATAAGTCAAATCTTTATATAAAAATCTTTATATAAAAATCTTTATATAAAAATCTTTATATAAAAATCTTTATACAGTTTGCATAACAATGGTCTTTTGTTAAAGTGTTCTTTAGCTGGTATAAAGACGTATGCACGTGACTAATTTCTTACTCAAGATTGGATAATTGCTTCATGAATTATTAATGAGTTTTTGAATAACGATTACACATTATGCGTTTTCGAAATATCAAAAACGAGGGGATTCGAAAACGGATTAGTGGGAAAGTAGCCTTACACCCCAAAATGCTTTCTTATCGATATCTTGGCATGATTTCTAGTGTTTCTGCGAAAACAAAAATGAATTTCGGCAAATCCTCCGCCGGCATTTTGTGACAGTTTAAAGTTGGTAAAATACTTAAAATGGCACTTTTTGATGGACCACTTCCGTACCCTTCATGACGTCAGAAAACGGGCTAGACCATTGAACTGAATATAACTGGAACGCTACCTGCAACTGGAAATTTGAAGCCAAACTTGAAGGCCAGTCCCAGTCTTTTCACGCATACGAAGAGCGCTCGAAGGACGATTTGCCTAAATTTAAAACTTTTTCCACAGATATACGAGAAATCATGCCAAAATTTGATATCGCCAAAAACATTTTGGGGGTTATAATTAGGGGCACTTTAACCCGGGGATAACGTGGTATACACGTACTCGACTACAGGTTAGTTTCTGATGAGGTGGAAAAGCGGTGTAGCCGGAGAAAAACCCTGGAAGCAGATGTACATGTCCAACGCGCGACTCATAAAACTTGGACTTTCTGCCGTACGACTACGATTAACATTTCTATAGCGTAAATTTACATGTCGATTGGATCAAATGCACTTTACTCTCGAAGAAAGACGAAATTATCTTAAATCTATTTTCATCTATAAAATTCTGAATGGCCACATCGCACCCAGTCTTAAAGAAGCATTTCAATTTTATAATGAAAGACACAATACATACAATCTTAGAAATAGGGATACTGATTTAGCACCATCTATGCCGAAAAAAGAATTCGGCAAGAGGTGCTTCGGTTATAATGGTGCCTTGAATTGGAATAATCTTCCCCATGAGGCAAAAATTGCTGAATCCTTACGTTCTTTCAAATCGATATTAAAACAAAGAATGGGTTGAAATTTACTAGTGTGTAATCGTGCAGCTAAAATAATTTTTTTTTTGTTATATTCTTGTATTTCTTGTAAATAGTTAATTTATTGTAAATAGGTAATTTCACGCCCCTCATGGAATCCAGCCTTCCAACGGCTGTTGAGGCTAGCGTGGTTTAAATAAAGTTTTGTATGTTATGTATGTAGTATTTAAAACACGAGAAGGAGTGTTTTATCAGATTTAAAACGCGAGGCGCAGCCGAGCGTTTTAGATATGATAAAACGCAAGTTCGAGTGTTTTGGATAGCTTAAAATACGACAACAAAAGAATACTAATTGGGATGAACAATTATATAATCATACTAATTACAGTAATTAGGATGAACAATTATATAAAGAATACTAATGAAGATGACTTTTATCAGATATAGAGTCTCTGCACGTGACATGTTATGGCTGACATGATTTGCTACAAGGTTTATAATGAATTTTTAATGAGTATTTTAAATATATGTATTACGCTTACCCAACCACCCTCCGAGCCTAGACTATTTTATCCTTGCGACAATTGTGATATTACTCTCTTAACTGTGTTTAATATCCTGACCCACCCTGTCAACTTTCCCTGTGGGAGGAAACCGGATCACCCGGAGGCCAGAGAAAACCCACGACTTTCGGCAGACAGAGGTGAAAGGCGCATGCTCTGACGACGGCGCCACCGAAGCCCCGTTCACGCACAATCTATTTAACGCACGACTGATTTCATGCACGATTGATTTTTTTACATATACTCTTTACAAAAAGTGTAAAAATTACGCGAGTTATCCAAATTAGGCACTTTTAGCAAAATTCGAAAATGCGCCGCGCTGTGATTCCGGTACAGAGTTCGGACCGCTGAGCTGTAGAGTCCATTTTGGCAAGAGTACTCAATCCGCGTTTTAGGCATAAGTGGACAAAACGGCTCAGTTGCCGACTGAAAGCGATGAATGCATTTGCAGTATCATCCCTCACAGCAAGTCTAATTTATCGCGTTAGTCCAGATGGCATGCATATTCACTACAGGAGTACATATGCATAACGTATATAGATTTTCACACTAAATTTCAAGCTTTGCTTTTAGGTAACGTAAAACGTAATTTAAAAAATCAGGTAATTTATTTGGACCATTATCGCCTCCCCAAATCTTTGTATGTCCCTGATAATGAACAATTTAATCAGACTGATAATTCAAATCCATGTTTGCAATTAGCACACAATCCCGATGATCAACAGTTTAGTTTCGTCGGTATTTTCAAACAAAAACATCTCATTAAGAAATATTTCTGTTGCCATCACAGTTTAATTATAGTAAAAGTCAACATTTAAAGCCTGTGTTGTGTTTGTACTTGTTTTTAGTAAAGCTTGAATGCATAAAATTATGTCATCAACATCGAAGACGTGAACATTAAAACGGCACACTGGGATTGTACCTCGACTCATTAAACATGGGGTGATTGCATTGGGTTTGTCATGAATAAAAACCGATAGCGGTTCTCGCTAAGTATTAAACTGAATCAATACACTAGGATCGCCCTTTAGTGGACTTACAGAGAGAACAGTTTAGAACAGTTTCAGCACAAATAAATTCAGTTTAATTTAGGTTTCCTGCATGTATAGTACACTGGATAAACACGAGATAGCCCATACTGGACCTTCAGAGAGAAGTACTATAGGTTAGAACTGGTAGCGAAGCGGTCAAACAAAGATGAGAGTTTGCATGAGAGTTTTCTCAACACTCGTGCCCCGGTCAAACGAGAACAAGAGTGAAGGCGGATTTCCATTCAGTGGAAAAAGTCGCTCGGTCGACTTTTTGCGATCACTTTCTTTTCAAATGCAAGCAGTCAACTTCATCCGTTGCGCTTGATTGATTGTATTTCAAAAGAAAGTGGTCGCAAAAAGTCGATCGCGCGACTTTTTCCACTGAATGGAATCCACCTTTAACATGGGAGTGGACGAGATTTGGCTAGATATTACCAGCCTAACGAGCAAAGCTCTCATCAAAATTTGAACCAGTTCAAAGTTGATAAGATTGTATGAGAGTTGGCTGTCAAACGCGAGCGATAGTAAGTTCGAACTCTCAAGATCAACTCTCCTCCTCGTTTGACTCGCGGGGCTTTAGTTCAGGTTTCCTCCTGAAACAAGGCATGCACCTTTAGGAAGAAAACTTCAAAACTGTTAGAGCTATGCAGTGTATAAAAGATAACAATTAGGTTAGTCAGTTTAACCTGAGCGCTATCTGCAAGACAACGAAGAACGAAAACGTTAAGGCTGCATTCCAGTTACGCGTTTTTCATACGTGCGTACACGCACGTAAAAGTTGAATTCGCTTTACATCCTACTTATATGAAATAACTAATTTATAAAAGGACAGCATTCAGTTTTGTGTATGATTTAATGTGTATTTGTTAAGGTTATTTGCACTTATATGAAATTTTAAGCGAATTCAACTTTTACGTGCGTGTACGCAGGTATGACAAACGCGTAACTGGAATGCAGCCTTTACTTGTCAATTTTTGCCCGCGTCAGGCGCGTCTGCGTATTATCTTGCGCATATCGCATACACGGTTAGTTCTAGACTTGGTTCAAGTCCGTCTCAGGAGAAAAGTATAGGGAGAGACGGACTTGGGACTTTTGCAGCATTTCGAATGTTACTTGCCAAAATTGGCGCGAAAATTTGTTGTTGTCCTCAACTCGCAAGCCACGCCTCCGTAGGAAAAATCCGACGGTAAAATGGCGCGCTTGCAGGGTATCCAAGTCCGTCTCTCCTTACTTTTCTCTCATATTTTCGCGCCTTCTTTGACCGCTCGTGTGCATCGCTATTTTCAACACCTTGAGAGACGGACTTGAACCAAGTCTAGGTAATTAGTGCTTGCGCATATACTGCTGGTTGCTCAACGTGTCTTCCCATTATAGATCCATGACTCGCTGTTTATGTATAGGTTAGATCCATGACTCGCTGTTTATGTATAGGTTAGATCCATGACTCGCTGTTTATGTATAGGTTAGATCCATGACTTGCTGTTTATGTATAGGTTAGATCCATGACTCGCTGTTTATGTATAGGTTAGATCCATGACTCGCTGTTTATGTATAGGTTAGATCCATGACTCGCTGTTTATGTATAGGTTAGATCCATGACTCGATGTTTATGTATAGGTTAGATCCATGACTCGCTGTTTATGTATAGGTTAGATCCATGACTCGCTGTTTATGTATAGGTTAGATCCATGATTCGCTGTTTATGTATAGGTTCGATCCATGACTCGCTGTTTATGTATAGGTTAGATCCATGACTCGCTGTTTATGTATAGGTTAGATCCATGATCGCTGTTTATGTATAGCTTAGATCCATGACTCGCTGTTTATGTATAGGTTAGATCCATGACTCGCTGTTTATGTATAGGTTAGATCCATGATTCGCTGTTTATGTATAGGTTCGATCCATGACTCGCTGTTTATGTATAGGTTAGATCCATGACTCGCTGTTTATGTATAGGTTAGATCCATGACTCGCTGTTTATGTATAGGTTAGATCCACGACTCCCTGTTTATGTTTTTGTTTATGTATAGGTAATCATGTGATGGCGAGTACAATTAGGGACAAAATTGGATAATTCTCAATGTCAACCTCGCCAAAGCCTAGTCCTACTCCTGTCAGACTTTCAACCAAAATTTGGTGCTTTTGTTCGTATTTTCATTTAGTTATTTTGCCTTAAGTTTCTTTAGGGCAATTTTGTTTGCGTTTAAATACCTTTCCGCCATTTTGTTTGTTTTGGGAAAATCATTAATTGTAAATTAACGAAATAATTGTACTCCTCTTAACCAATCAGCATCTAGTAATTTTGTCATGCTAATGATAAGAATGCTAACTGTCTTCGTTGAAAAACCACCGCTAACCTCAAAGTCAAGATAATGCGCAGATCGGCAAAAATTGTCGCAAATATTAGCCCAAGGTTTTTTAAAACAAGACGCCTGCTCAGGCGTTCACACTGATCTGAAAATGACGACATACGTGCTATGATGCAGTATACAAGAATCAAGTCGTAAACCGCAAGCAAATTGTATGGATTTTTAAAAAATAAAAAGACCTTTTCGGGAGACCTATGGTGCAAATCTATAACTAGGAGTTACTATCGCAAGGAAAGTGCTGCCTTTTTGCCACATGATCTGAATGCAAAAGTTTGTATTTCTAAACAATCCTCTAAAGGGAAGTTTACTTTTGACCCAATGGCATCATTTCCACGTTTCATCATTGGTAGAATGGCAGGCCTGCACATGAAGGTTATATCCCCTATGTTTCCTGCACAAATTTGTTTCTCGTTCATCATTTGATAAGCAAGTGGATATTAAGGTCTACTAATCTATTAGCTGGCAAC
>CACRXK020018294.1:0-10031 GCA_902702795.2 Paramuricea clavata
AAGGCGAGCGCTGCTATTGGCGCGATGAAACGTATAAAGCCCTTTGTTCCAATGCATACCTTAGAATCGATTTATAAAAGTCTTGTGCAGCCCTACTTTGATTATTGTTCCCCCTTTGGGACACTTGTGGTAAGTTGCTAAGAGACAAGTTGCAAAGATTTCAGTCTCGTGCAGCAAGAGTCCTAACGGGTGCTAATTATGATACTCGCTCAGCTGATCCTCTCAACATGCTTTCTTGGGATACACTTGAAAATAGGCGGTCTGGTGCCAAGTCAGTATTAATGTATAAAATACTTAACGACCACACTGCGCCAGGTCTCCGGGGTCATTCGTGAGAAGAGAAATAGATCAAACTAATTATCATCTTCGAAACACAGCAACTGATCTAACAATTCCTAAACCGAAACGAGAATTTCTTAAAAAAAGTTTTAAATATAGCGGCGCTATGCTCTGGAATCAACTCCCAAACGAAGCAAAATTGGCCGAGTCGCCTCATTCGTTTAAATCACTTGTTGGACAGCGACATGCTTCCTAATTATTTGTATATAGTAACGTGTACAGTATGTGTGTACTAATATTTAGTTTAAATTTTCCTTTTAATGATTTTTAAGATCTAAACACGCCCCCCATGGAAACCAGCCTAGAGTTGATGGGGCTAGCGTGTTCTTCTTTCTGTTAATTTTAAATAAAGTATTACCTACCTACCTACCTACCTTTTTACCCACGACTTACGACTTTTTACCCACGACCCACGACTTTTTACCCACGACTTACGACTTTTTACCCACGACCCACGACTTTTTACCCACGACCCACGACATTCTACCCACGACCCACGACATTCCACCCACGACCCACGACTGTTAGCTAGTCCCGTTATAACTTATATGAAAATAATGGACAATTTATTATAGTTTATATACTCGGCAACAATTCGCAATGCAAATGTTCTTTAACAAATTTATCGAGAAATTTATTGGCTCGCCAACGAGTCGCATTGTCCCGTGGGACATCGCATAAATTGGTATTGCCCGTGGTCTGACGTCATTATAAGAAAGGTCTATTACTCTATTTCATAGTTCTGAACAAACTTTTCACGAAAGGCTATTGCGCACAAAGCCAATAAATAAAAAAATCACAGTTCCGAAAAGCATACATATCGGATCTGCAGCCAATTGCCCCTTAGATAATCTGGTATTATTTATTGATATTGCAGGTAGTGATGTTGACTCTCGTGCATGCAAACCGTAAAAACCTTTTTGATTCAATTAGAATCATCGAATAAAACAATCAAGCTTATACACATATATGTCACGAGATTAAATATTCATCTCAACTACATTTTAAGCAAGACAAGATAAACCACTTTTAAAACATGGAATTTTATAGCAATGATTTGTCCTTTGTTTAATTTTCTAATTGTTTTTAATCCAATGGCTTACAATGGATTAAATCAAAATAGCAGAAGGCATAAATGTTGACAAGCCACACAATCAACTTAAATTAAACAATCAACAATACATGCAAATTGTTTCCTTTTCATATAAAATTGCAAATGTTATTAATATTAGCATACAAACTGATTATACCAAGGATAAGACAAATTACACTTTCTATATTGTTTAACACTAGTTGACGTATGATTATTTAAGTCCGCGAGTATAAAGTGCTTGCATACTTGATCTACATTTCAAATTGCACGTCGCCTTTGGTTTGCGTTGAGTATACTGTAAATGGAGATTTGATTTTCATTGCGCAAGTAGCCTGAAAATGTGGTGGCTAAACTATCTCATTCTTTTCATGTTTACAATATGCCTCTACAACTTTAAAGATGTAGGAGCTCTAAACGCAGCGAAATCTAATCGTAGTCAAACAAAGATTGGAGTCATTGAACGATTGCTATTTGAAAAAGGCAAAATCAGAAAAGATGATGGAAGTGTTAAAGCAAGAATGAATAATGGAAAGGCAGTTGACAGGATCTCACAGTGGAAAACCCTTGGCCTTGGAGAAAATGCAAAATATCAGCCAGCTCCGCGCATCCCCAATGCAGAAACAATAATTCAGTTACAGGATAGAAAATGTGAACGGATGGCTAATCAGAGGTATAGGAAAATTTTAATGATTGACTTTTTCAGTCCTTATCAAGTTTTTCTATATCAGCTATTTTACGTATATTTAATTATATATATCATCTTAATTAAGCCTTGAAAAAAATCCGGGGGGGGGGAGAGAGTTGTTTTAACACTCAATTAACAACAGTCACATAAGTTTGATCTACTTAAACAGAGTAGGAAATAACCGGCTTTTGTAAAATTTGAAGTATGGATTTCAAAATGTTACATTGGCTTTACGCCTTTCCAGTTATACATGTATAATATTCTATATACAAAGAATCCATTATTGCATGCAAAACAGTCAATTATACAGCAGACTTTATACATGCCATGTCAAGGCATAGCCAGATAGTCTTAGTTTTTTAATTCGAGCGAAGAACTGATGAGCGTGGAAAATCACGTCTGGGCCGCCGACTATCAAAGGCAAAGACAAGCCATTTCAAAGTTAGCTGCGATTTTGGGCGTGAAGTTATGAATGTTCAGACGAAGGTATACAGCTACTTGCTTAAAGTTTGAATACAAGCCCAATATTTTGCAAAATTCCGTTACCGACTTTCCCAATAAATTGTTACATGTTCAACTATGCATTTTAATAGTTTAATAACTGATTAGTATGATTTCATTTATGAACTAAGCTATTTTAAATTTATTGGATAATATTAAAAATATGTTTGGGGGTATCTGTCAACAGACCTCAACACCCCAATCTCGAGTTCAGCAAATGTCAGTTGCTTCCGCGTTTCCTTTCCTTATATACTCTTTTCTTGTGAACCATCCATACGGAGGTGGGAAAAGTACGGAACCTGGGAACGTAGTTAATTCCCAGCATTTTTTAGTTGGAATCTACATTTTTGTATAAATTTTCACAGACATTTTATTATGTTCGATACCGCTGATTCTGAAAACTACAATCTTAGTCTTACGTGTAAACTAAAGTATCACTGTTCACACACACATGTTGACGTCTTTTGTCCCCCCGGCTCCTCCTCCAATGTTGGTTTTAACAGGCATCAGTCGCAAAGCTTTCACCCGACCGATTTATAAGATTTCAACAGTGAACGAGTATTAAAATGCTGTTTTTGCACGTATGTATTCGGTAAGGCAGGTATTTGTATTTTCGCGCGCGCTGTCCACAATAATTTTTGCCAGGATTGTCTGAAAATGTACAAAGAAATTCTCTATTTTGAGAATTCACGCATTGAATATCACGCATTGAATTCGAGTAAGTGGTATTTCGGAACAGTATCTAGTTCCTTCAATACCAATGTGTTCTAGTAATATGAATTTTTCTGTGTTGGTGCTGTGTACTCAGGTGAATAAATATGTTTGCGATGTTACTCTGAGTGCATATCCACACCGGGCGAGCTTGAAAAATATGCCCGGCCACGGTGGGATTCGAACCTACGACCTTTGCAATACTAGCCCAATGCTCTTCCAACTGAGCTACGCGGTCAGGACGGTTCGAGTAAGTTTCATATTACTAGAACACATTGGTATTGAAGGAACTAGATACTGTTCCGAAATACCACTTACTCGAACCGTCTTGACCGCGTAGCTCAGTTGGAAGAGCATTGGGCTAGTATTGCAAAGGTCGTAGGTTCGAATCCCACCGTGGCCGGGCATATTTTTCAAGCTCGCCCGGTGCGGATATGCACTCAGAGTAACATCGCAAACATATTTATTCACCTGAGTACACAGCACCAACACAGAAAAAATCATATTACTAGAACACATTGGTATTGAAGGAACTAGATACTGTTCCGAAATACCACTTACTCGAACCGTCCTGACCGCGTAGCTCAGTTGGAAGAGCATTGGGCTAGTATTGCAAAGGTCGTAGGTTCGAATCCCACCGTGGCCGGGCATATTTTTCAAGCTCGCCCGGTGTGGATATGCACTCAGAGTAACATCGCAAACATATTTATTCACCTGAGTACACAGCACCAACACAGAAAAATTTAATTCTAAGCTATTCTAGTTCCTTCGATATCAGTGTAATCTAATAATCATGAAATTTGCTGTGTTGGTGTAATGTACTCAGGTGAATAAGATGTTTGTGTGATGTTACTCTTAGTGTATATCCACACCGGGCAGGCTTGAAAGATATGCCTGGCAGGCTTATTAGTTATTCACCTGAGTAAATTGCGGGCGCTAGCGAAAAATTTGTTTTAAATTATTAAAATTAGCAAAAACAAGTTTTGGGGCTTCTCGTTTGGGACGAAAACAGTGGTGTACAAGAATTTAAGTTCGTTTATTCAAAGGCTGTTGAAAAATGTCCTGGATAAAAGACCTTAAACTGAAATCGGACAATTATAAATTATTTATTTCTACGACGAAATATTGACGAAATTTAAATTTTTTCAAAGATGCATTAAATTTTTTCAAACATGGGTTTAAAATTTGTTTTTAACGCATTTTTCTACTCAGAAATTACTTTAGAAAGTTTATTTATGGTTAAATCCTTGAATACATTTAGTGCAAAAATCGTGATTTTGCTAAAAATACGAAAAAGCTAAATTTTCAACTTAAGATTGTAAAAAACCTAGTCGAGAGCCTCAAAACGAGAGTATCTCTAAATTATTCTTCAAATATGAAATGAAATATATGAAAATACGGGTTGATACCAAAAACGGCACAACCGTCTAATATAGTCTGTAATAGTCTGAATCGGGTGCCTCTGAATATTCCGCTAGAAATTGCATGTGTTTGCTATAATCCTGTTCGTAAAAGCATATCCATTGAAAGATTAGAGTCTATTGATTCAGAAAATATGAGCAGTTTTGAAATCATGCGAATACGTTTCCATCTCTCTCCAATTTAATACGGGGTGATTTATGGGGGTAAAGATTAACACAATGAAATAAAAAAAATTAAAATATTTTAAAATCTAGCCGAGAGCCTCAAAACCAAATATGGTTTAAACTACTCCTTAAAACATGTACTTTATATTGGGAGATTATTCATTCATCTAAAAATACGGAATAGTAGGAATTATTGGACATTTCCATCGGAATCCGAGGCAGTTATGATGTATAAGGTTACGCAAAAGTTGCAATTTTATACATTTTTTTAACCTCTGAACGTTCTCATACCTTCCTCGCCTTCCCAACAATGCAATAGATTAACAATTTTTGGTTAGCAGAAAAAACGAGACTAAAAACGCCAATAAAACGCTCAATAATCAAATTACTATATTTACTCGCCCCAAGTCTCTTTCTCTTAAACCGCGCAAATTGTAGCGAATGCGTAGACAAATTTCCCTCCCTGAGTACATTACACCAACACAGCAAATTTCACGATTATTAGATTACACTGATATCGAAGGAACTAGAATTAGTTCCGAAATATCGCATACTCGAACCGTCCTGACCGCGTAGCTCAGTTGGCAGAGCATTGGGCTGGTATTCCAAAGGTCATAGGTTCGATTCCCACCGTGGCCAGGCATATTTTTCAAGCCTGCCCGGTGTGGATATACACTCAGAGTAACATCACACAAACATCTTATTCACCTGAGTACATTACACCAACACAGCAAATTTCAAATTTAATTCATGTATAGCTAGCAAAATTCTCAATTTTAATGAACAGATAGACCCAAAATGGAACTTTTTTCGGCTCGAACAACTTCAAGTAACTTTTTCCTTTTTGATCAACTTTTTACTATACTCTTAGTAGTGAAAAATGGTATGACCCCCAGCTTTAGCTTCTTCGGCGCTCTGCAGCTTAATGGGTTACCAAAAAATCTGACAATGTCTCTAGTTAATTCATTGCGCCCCAGTACTTATTTTTTACTTGTTTAACGCCAGATGATTTTACTCGTCAACAGGAAACTCTGCAGCGTAATGGGTTAAATAAGCATGCATATTAATTGTTGAAAGCACAAGTAAATGAAAAATCTGATGCCTTTTACAACAAGTTTAAAGAGCTCATTTATATACAGTACTGTACATTTATAATAGGGGGGGTTACTATTTTTTAGAATTCATATGAGGGGGGTAATTGAATTTTTTTGTGATGCAGGGGGTGGGGCAGGACATTTTGTTTAGTTGTTAATTGAATTTTGCCAGCCCACCCCCGGTCATAAATAATGAATGGTCGCTAATGTCTTAAAAGCACATTTGCAACCGTACGTATTGACAAATTTACCCAATATTTGTTAGATATTATCTGATACATTTTAGGTAGGTAGGTAATACTTTATTTAAAATTAACAGAAAGAAGAACACGCTTGCCCCATCAACTCTAGGCTGGTTTCCATGGGGGGCGTGTTTAGATCTTAAAAATCGTTAAAAGGAAAATTTAAACTAAATATTAGTACACACATACTGTACACGTTACTATATACAAATAATTAGGAAGCATGTCGCTGTCCAACAATTGATTTAAACGAATGAGGCGACTCGGCCAATTTTGCTTCGTTTTGGAGTTGATTCCAGAGCATAGCGCCGCTATATTTAAAACTTTTTTTAAGAAATTCTCGTTTCGGTTTAGGAATTGTTAGATCAGTTGCTGTATTTCGAAGATGATAATTAGTTTGATCTATTTCTCTTCTCACGAATGACCCCCGGAGACCTGGCGCAGTGTGGTCGTTAAGTATTTTATACATTATTTTTCACCCTGCTCGGTTTCCTTTGTTCTTATCGGGGAATATATTCAATATTCCACTCTATTCAATTTCCGTTTAATAATCCCCTCTAATATTCACCTGCAATTAATAATCCCCTCTAATATTCACCTGCAATGTCTTTGCAGCACAAAAAATGAGAAAAGCAACATCGCAAAAGCAATATGGCATTGAGAATTATTTCTTTTCTGACTCATTAACGCGACCTCGCAGTGTGAAAAATAAGTACGTTATTTTGAGGCACCTCGGGGATATGTGTTTATTCACCTCGGCGCTGCGCGCCTCGGTGAATAAATCACATATCCCCTCGTTGCCTCAAAATAACCTATACTTAATACTGACTTGGCACCAGACCGCCTATTTTCAAGTGTATCCCAAGAAAGCATGTTGAGAAGATCAGCTGAGCGAGTATCATAATTAGCACCCGTTAGGACTCTTGCTGCACGAGACTGAAATCTTTGCAACTTGTCTCTTAGCAACTTACCACAAGTGTCCCAAAGGGGGAACAATAATCAAAGTAGGGCTGCACAAGACTTTTATAAATCGATTCTAAGGTATGCATTGGAACAAAGGGCTTTATACGTTTCATAGCGCCAATAGCAGCGCTCGCCTTCTTGCATATCATTTCAATGTGACTATCCCAATTAAGGGTTTCATCTAGTTTTACTCCTAGGCACATTTGTGTAGCAATTCGTGATATGGGTTTTGCATTAGCCACAACGGGTTCCTCACACGTTATATTATTAAGATTATACGGGGAGCCAATAAACATCATTTTACATTTTGATGGATGTATCTGCAGCCTATTTTCTTTAAGCCAGTTACAGACATGGGCAAGATCTGAATTTAAATTTACAACAAGTTCGTTTGCATCGTAGGAAGATGAAAAGATTTGAGTATCATCCGCGTACATGCATGGATTAGTTGATTTCAAACAATCGGGCAAATCATTAATATATAATAGGAACAGCAATGGTCCCAGTATAGATCCCTGGGGCACTCCACAGGTGATAATTTTATTACTAGATAATTCTCCATTAACATTACATTGCTGTTCTCTATTTGTTAAATATGACTCAAACCATTTTAATTCTACGCCAAAAATTCCAAATTGCTCATTCATTTTATTTAACAAAATGCGATGGTTTATAGAGTCAAATGCCTTTTTGATATCTATGAACACAACCCCATTTAACTTTCCATTGTCCATATTTTCTAGCCACTCATCACACATTTAGATGAGGGCAGTTACGGTTGAATGCTTTGGACGAAATCCAGATTGAAACTTTGACAGAAGAGAGCTTTCAGACAAGTATCTATATACTTGACGGAAAACTTCCTTCTCAAAGGCTTTACTCACCACCGGTAAAATTGAAATAGGCCGATAGTTCTCACATTGTCTTTTATCCCCGGATTTAAATATTGGCGTAACACGAGCACGCTTCCATTCATCTATATATACGCCTGTTGCAAGCGACAGATTGAAGATGAATGTCAACGAGGGTGCAATTATGTTTGCAGATAATTTTAGAATTTTAGCAGGAATTTTATCAAGACTTGTTGCTTTACATGCTTTTAGGCCTCTTAGGGTCGAGGCAACACTATCAACGGATATTGGAGATACTTTAAAAAAAGTATCTGAGGATTGATTAATATTATAGTTTATGGGCTGATTATCAACATTACTACAGGACTCGTCTACATATTCTGCTGCTAGCCTCGACCCAATACTAATGAAATAGTCATTAAATGCATCTGCAATAGATTTAGGATTCGAAACTAACGTGCTGTCAACCAGCAGCTCATTCACATTGTTGGATTTGTTATTCTTTCCCAATAATGAATTAATTAATTTCCAAGTCTTTTTAGGGTCATTCATTACAGAGCAATCAGTGATTTTATCATGAAAATATTTTGATTTTACATTTCGCATTTCAACATTCACTTTATTCCGCAGAAATTGAAAACTTTCCCAATGTGGCTGTGAGGAATGTTTTATTGCATATTTTTTATAATAGTCTCTGTTTCTCATCATACATTTAATTTCCGGAGTAATCCATGGGACCGAGTTTCCCTTTACTCGCTTATGTCGAATCGGCGCATTTTTACTTGTTGGGATTATTATATTGATTAATTACATGCCAAGGCATTCTGGCTAAATCCCCAATAAAATATTCAGCATTAAAATGTTTATAATCCCTAACTTCTTTCACATTAGGTTTAAGTTTTGGAAGGGTGAACTTCCTGACCACATAAATCAAACTATGGTCAGACATCCCCAGATCTATTACACCACGTCGAAATGTTTTCTTTAGCATTAGTTAAGACCAAATCAATCAAGGTCGCCGAGGTGTTGGTCTCTCTTGTGGGTTTATTAATTAATTGGTCAAGTTGATAAAGAGAACACAAAAAGTTTAATTGTCGTGTATGGGCATCTGGTGAGGTTTTCATAACATCGCAGTTAATATCACCAATTATAATCAATTCCTTATTTTCAGACTCGCATTTTTGAAAAAATACATCACAATCATTAAATAAGCTCAAGTTTGACTTCGGAGGCCTATACCATGTGCAGACAAAAAGCGACTTGCTAAAGGGGCGAGTAATTTCAGCACTATCCAAATAGGATAGGTTGTCTCTGATATACAACACCGCCTCCTGCCCTATTACGGTCCTTTCTTATCAAGTTAAAACCAGGGATACTTATTTCCCCATCCATTACAGAATAATCTATTTCGGATTCATTAATAGCAAAAATATCGAAGGGAAATTTAAATAACAGATGCCTAATTTCCTCAATGTGTTTCAATAAGCTATTGACATTTATACTAGCAATTTTTAGGCCTTTTAATCTAGCGACGCAATGCAATGCAGAATCAAACTCACCCATTGTTGGACCACGGCATGCTTTACCTGAATTGTCATTCCCAACATCTAACGGCGAGGTTTCTTGTATAGTGGAATTGTCGTTGGTTGGGTTGTTAGCTGGGTTAGTAGTTGTCCCAGCTGATGTATTGGGTTTAAAAAACCCGTTTGCAGCTTCGCTTGTTTTCCCAATGGCCTAATAAATTTTATAAAATTATTGGCTAAATAAGCCGATCCCTTTGCGTTCAAATGTAGTTTGCTGCCGTTGAGGCATGTTCCATCAATACGCGAATTGTCAATAAAAACAAAGTCATCATTGTTAGCCATCTCCTTTAACTTTCCATTGACTGCAGATAACTTTGCCGACACATTGATATCATCTCTATGTATAATGCTGGAGATGCCAATCTTTGAATTTTGAAATTTTC
>CACRXK020018296.1:0-10031 GCA_902702795.2 Paramuricea clavata
TTATGTTTTTTCATTGTTTTGAATATCGCCACTAGTCACCGATTGTTTTAACACATGTGTTCCGTTATGAAAAGGGCCAGTTGGGGGCCACCAGTAAATTATCTTGGATATTAAGACTAGCAACCCTCTTCAATTAAAGATTTAGCATATAAGTTGGACAACAAACCTAGAAATGCGTCCACTGTTGCTTTGTCGCCACTATACGCTACAAAGCGAACATCATTAATGGTCGACTGAGGATGCGCAGTAAGGTAGGCGGTAGTTTCTTCGAAAAAGATTTTCGCAACTTCTGGACGCGGGAAATGCAAATTTCCAGTGCCAATGGCGGGGAGGGCAATGGATGTTAATTTGTCTTTCTCGACTTGGTCCAGACATTCTTTGATGAGCGTACGTAGAATCTAAACAAAAATTTTGAATTTAAAACATTATCGATTGTTAATATTATCCCATATTCTTTGTATGATCTAACTATGCTTAATGTAGCTACAGGTTCTGTACAACATATAGTCAACATGCGAGAAAATGAATTACCTCCTGCACAATCTGACATAGCAGTTATTACAAGTCAACAAAACTAGAAATTAAAATAGCATTACCGGTGCTCCTTTGCCGTTGTCCCATGCTGATGAGCAAACATGATACACGCGTTTACACTGCAGTTTGGCCGGTCCAGTTGAAACCATTTGTCCCGCTTGAAGACTTCCGATTTTCTTACATTCGTTTAACAATTCCTTACCAGCCACCTTAAGTAAAGCCCTTCCACACGCGTTGCCCGTCAAATCCACATTGCTATTGGTTGTATTTACAATCACATCCACCTGGAAGGAAAATGAAGTCTTTCTCAATTGACCTGAAATTTTAATTAAGCACCTCAAGAAAGTAACCTAACTTTATTTATATTGAGTTTATATTGCCATATTAGTTGTAATTCTAAACTCTTCTCCCTAGATGTCTAGTAAAAAAGCTCTAAAATGACTCTACACAGGTTTAAACCGTTCTTCTCTAGACGTCAAGTAAGAACATCGCTTTTACTGCAGTGTTATGTCAGGAAGAAACCGAACTATTTGAAGAGTTCGGTAAAGTCAAACTGGAAGCTTCCTTCTCGCAAACAAGAATTATTGTATATTGCACGAATCAGATCCGGATCACAAAGGTCAAACGTGCATGCATGAACAAACCATTGTGTCACACAACACCTTTTCATAAGCCAGATCTCCCACAACTATCGTTATTCTTTTTCCCGAGGCCATCTTCACTTCCTTATCGTTGACGAAGGACATGGATGGACCACCGGCCCCTGCGGTTGTCCCTCCGTCTGCTACTACAGTGGCTTCTTCAGTCTTCTCTGCGTGAGTCTCCTCTGGTTGAGTTTCTCGTTGAATAACGCAGTTGTAATTCTCCTCAATGTCAGAAATGATTGCGGTCGTTGTGTGCATGCTCATTTCTTTTTTCATCCCAGGTTCAGTCAGAGAGAAGTTCTGTTTTAAAACAAAACAATTCCATCATCAGAATACTATCAGGGCTTATATCCTACCACTGATAGGCTGTATAACGCTTACTGAAACCCACCAATTGTGGCAAAGAAACCCAACCTTTTATTTAAAAGTTTACAGAAAAGGGCGAGAGGGAACACACGAAAGAGCCTTTACTCTATCATCTCTCCGTCTTTTACTGCATAAACGAAATACGTACCTTAAAGTGAACATTTCCAACCAACTTTTCAAGAAAAAATATCATATCTTTTCTGCCTGCTTGTGTTCCCTTTACCTCAAGCGAATCAGAATCAATTTTCTGAACGGCAATGCCTTCAGCTTTGCAACTTTTTTCCTTCTGTTTAATTTTTCCCCAACAGTGGGCCCTTAAAAAACGAAATTTCATCGGATCCATTGGTCCAAATTTCCTGCTCCCGATCTTCTTTTCGTTAATTAGATTTGTTAGTTCTTTTACGGCGTTGTCCATCTTGGATTTTTCACAGACGATCCAGATATTGCAAAGATCTGCGAGTTTTGGGTCGATAAAGACTTGATGTTTATCATATATTCCCTTCTTGAACTCTTGTAGTTTTTTTGACTTTGTCAGGAAGCTTGCTGTCTCCTCGTCGACTCCGATGCATTTCTCTGAGGTCTTCGTATGGATGATGTGCAGAAGTCGTTCTTCCTGTAAAAATTATCTCTTTTTACTGATTTGTATGGCTAGCACTTTTAACGAGGCGTAAAAGGTTACAAAACGTTATTTAAAGTAGACAGTTCTACAATGGAATCAGTAAGACCAATTAGGGTTGTCCTTTATTGGTCTAGTGTTACCACAGCAGGAAACCTAAACTAGGCTATCTTTATTTCTAATGGATAGCGCTATCAGTTCTAAACTGTTCTCCCTACTGAAGAGGTCTAGTAAGTGTCATCCCTTATTGATTCTGCAGTGTCACAACAGTAAGATATACCAGGGTACCAAGAGAGAAAACCTGTTGTGTTTGGTAAAGAAAACTCAACTGTGGTGAAATTAAAATCAGATAACTGCATACTTATAAGAATTAAACTTCGGCCACCGAGGTAAACAGACCTCAATGTACTTTATCTTATTTAGTATTACCTCAGTATTATCACATTTCTTCAAGGTCATAATTTTAGCCTGGAAGCCTTTAGCACCCACAACTCCTCTTAGGGTCTGTAACATTAACATGACGTCATCTTTTTTTAACACACTGTTCACAATCTGGCATTTAGTCCGCTTCAAAAATTCTATCTGACGATCACTCATCTTTACGTCAATCTCCGAAATCTTCACCAAATCCTGAAAGATCCGTAAATGGACATCTTTGTGTTTCTCTGCCGTTCCTACAAGTGATAATTTCCCAGATAATATACCATGGATTTTTACTCCGGGAAATTCTGTCATAACATTCTTGAAATAATCGATACATTTTAAGAACTTCAGTTTATTTTTGTCCTCTATTACCAACTCTGTTGTTTCAAACTTGGCTTCTTCTAAAATCCTATCTATCGTTGCTTCTGTTGATCTTTTTTCCAGAGTAACGTCCTCTTTCTTTCCAATGAAAGTAACGCGGTAACCATCAAAACTAAAATCGACTTTCTTTCCTTCGAATTCTGCTTTTCTTTCCTCAATCGCTTCCTTGACTTTCTCGAAAACAGCTTCCGGGATTTTCACTTCCTCTTTGACAAACGAGTGTAAAAACTCATTTTTAAATTCTTGAGCGAGCTTGGAATCGTCGAACTCTTTTGTAAAATGAAATGTCGAATTCCCTTTATCATATTTCATTGATTTAAATTTGAACTGTGTTTTAATTTCGTGATGATTCATTATGTAGTCCATGACGAGAGGTTCGAGATGATAGTCGTCACAGAATTCTGTTGTTTTAGTTGTAATTTCTTGCAGTTCATCAAATTCGTCATAGCATGGAATCACTGTTAAAGGAACTTCTTGAAATACATGTTCGTTTTTCACAAGTTCAGAAACAACTGTAAAAGATACAAAACGTTAGGGCGGTTAAACTTGTAAACTTTCATTAACAAAAATAACGATGTCATAACAAAAGTGGGCAAAAGCAACATTAATCAAATGTCAAACTGCGTATCACTCTCACAAAAAGCCAGATATATACCTGAAGACTTTTCGAAATAAACATTAGCGTGTCCATTGTTTGTATCGAGCATCATGTCCACCACTTTACTACCACCATATTTTGGATTTGAGAATTTGAACTTGATATCATCTGAGCTCGTTCCTGGTGGTATGTTGCTGATTTTAATGCCTTTGGTCAGTGGAGCAAATTCCAGGGAAATAATGGAGCCTTCTAACTTCAAATCTTCATCCGAGCTTACTACGTTTGAATATTCTTCGTCTAAATGTAAAATAATTTTTTAATCGAATATTAACGTGTTCTTCCAGCTGCAACATAAATGTTAGGACGTTTCTCACTCACAAGTTAACAGGCATAAATTTAATTACCAAACCCAAAGCATATATACCTACCGATTTCATTTTTTAATATCACAATAGCTTTACCATCTTTCCCCAAAACAACGTTTAAAACATCAACACTTTTTGTTGATTCTACAAAGTTTTGAAGCGTTTCTTTGCTCGTCTTTGGATTAAGTTTATTTGCCAGTAGAATGCTTCTGTCATGGGTCGGCTCAAATACAGTGCTCACTTTTAACATATTGCCCTCCAGTTTGAGCCGTGTTTCATTGGCTTTTTTGAGCACATTTTGTGCGTCTAAACATATAAATTGAAATTTTATATTGATAGTTACTTAGAAGATTTTGATTAAAGAATATCATAAGAATGTCAAATGGTTTGAATATTTGATTAAAATGGATGATAGAAAGTTAGCTAAGAAAGGATGGAAGAGATTTGTCAGAAAAATATACCATAATGCAAAAATTTGAGTTACGTCGGATAAGAATACACAGTTAAAAGGGAAAGAAACCAGAAGAAGACAAAAATGACATCAAATGCCCCGAGGAAGACAAATATCAGGATGATGTGATGGAATTAGAACAACGGAAAGAATTAAAGAGGATGCAAGAGCTAAAGATGCAAGAGTTAGAGACCGAGTTACCTTTTGAGGAAACAAATGTCAGACGGGCAACAGTTGCTGAGAGTCGCTTGTATCCCTCTTTGCCCTCGCATAAGTCTCCACCACCAGAACGTTTGTTTGTCTCAAAGAACAAGGTAATGGAATCTTTCGTTGTTGAATCTTTAATATCACTGACATAAATTGTTTTAACTGCACTTGCTGCATCTTCTGGTTGACTGTATTCTTGGTTGTCTACCGCAGAACTGCCTTCCTGTGTCTGAGTTAAATCAAGTAAATTAGCTCTTATGGTTTGTGTGTGAACTACCTAAAAATTATTACAAACACTCGGACATATTTTGGCGAAAGCTAGGAACATTATTAATAGAAGCATAGACCCTCACAAAGAACTTTTGGTCGAGTCCAAAGTCCAAGTTTTCATTAAGCTTTTTCCAATAATCACAAACTAAGTGAAGTAAGCTTATTATAAAACTATTGACCTTGTTGTTTGCCAACCATGATTCATAACTCTGAACGTCAATCTTGCTACCATTGATGACTTGTTCAGGATGATTCAGGACGCTTGTTGCAACTAGAAACACAAAATAGGATAGTCTCTGAATAAGGTTAACTAAGGGACGGACCATTAGAAAAGTGATGGGGGGGGGTAAATTTTTTTTGTTTGCATTTTTTTTCCAGGTTGTCAGCTGTGTATGCATGTTTTTTTTTAAATATGTCTTCTCGCATGCAATTTTTTTTCCAATACAACTATACAAATGTTAACGAAACTGTTCTCTTGACAAAAAATATCCCTTTAATGCACACTGCAAAATAATATCTTTAAGGATATTTTAGGCTAAACCCTCAGTGGCTAAACCAGATATCATTTATGATATAAGTATGGCAGAACAAATGAGCAAAAGGAAGAAACAAAACATGATAAAAGAAAAGAGCAAGATCAAGTAGAGGAAAAGAAAATGTAGAAGAAGATATTGCCATTGAGATTATATTTATAGATCAGGAAGATAGTGTCAGTTTGATAGATGAAGGGGATAGTGGTAGTTTGATTGTAGATGAAGAAAATAGTGTCAGTTTGATTGTAGATGAAGGGAAAAGTGGTAGTTTGGTTGTAGATCAAGAAGATAGTGTCAGTTTGATTGTAGATGAAGGAAAAAGTGGTAGTTTGGTTGTAGATCAAGAAGATAATGTCAGTTTAATTGTATATCAAGGGAAAAGTTGTAGTTTGGTTGTAGATCAAGAAGATAGTGGCACTGCGATTCCAGAGGCCCCCGGTTCAAAACTTTCGAAGGCCCCCCTAGTAGAAGTGCCAAAGGCACAAGTCAAGCGCCATATATGCACAAGTTTTCTAGGGGGTCCAGAGCATGCTCACCCAGAAAATTTTTGAATCTATATTCTCTGAAATACCATTTCCCGGAGTTTGGAGAGAGATTTTACAGAATTCTGATGGTCAGAAAACGACATTGTAACATATCAGAGGCCCTGGCCAATGTTTTTGCTCTATAGCCTGAGCCTGGGGCCCCCGGGTTCTCCCGGTCCGAGCCCATAGTAGTTACGCCACTGATCGAGGACAGTGGCAGTGTGAATGAGGATTATTAAAGACAATAGAAAATATTTTAATAGTATATAATAAAACTATATAAGAGTTACTGTTAATATTGAAAGAAATTGCATATTAATATATTATATATTTATATTTCGTAATATTCCAAAGATTTACTTCAATTTTGTCTAATGTACATTTAAAATGAAAGTTCTATTGTTGTTCTGTTTGTAATTTTTTTTTAAACAAGTTTGTTTGCATGTATTTTTTTTCAAACATTCTTTGTTTGCATGGATTTTTTTCCTGTTTTTTCCCCACACCCCCCATCACTTTTCTAATGGTCCGTCCCTTACAAGGTATGATGGTCAGACTGTAAAAATATACCTCTGAGATATGTCCATTGTTACCACAATATGAAATAATCCTACTGGCCTTCATGTATTCACCATTTCCACCTGGTTGTGTCACCACCACATTTCAGGATTTTTGATAATGCACCAGTCAGTGGAATGTTCCGCACCCTCCTACCTGGGGAATAGCGGGGAATTATTGAGAGATTGAACCTTATATTCGACCATGCTACACAGGGATTTAGACTGTATTAGTTATATTATCAAGTACCAGGGACTTTGGCAGGACTTATATCGGGGATTAGACATAGCCGCCATCTTGAAAACGAAAAAGGACTGGGAATGAGCAATGAAAGCGAGCTGATAATTTTGCGAACGAACTGACAATCTCTTGTGTTATTAGGTCACCGTTTTATTTTCTTGAAAGTTATTGTAAACCATTTAGATGTTCTATTTTTTTAAGCATTCAGTATGGACCATAGATATGACTTAAATTTTAAGTAAAAAGGGATAGGCCCAGTTTTTAGGGGCCCCGAACAATGAGCAAAACTAAATCGAACTGAAAAGAATCCAGTTTAATAGATGTGCGAAATTAAGTACGAATAAGATAGTATTTATCAAATTGGTCTATTTCCTTTAGACGGATATTCTTTGTAGATATTGTATGGTGGGCCCGGAGAGCAGGGACATTATTTGTGTTTAGGCAAGTGGGAGTGGCCCATATAGCGAAGAGTGAAATAGAGCAAGGTCCCGCTGTTCCCCGGGTAGGGGTATTCCACTGACTGGTGCATAATGCTCACAATTTCTTTCTTATATAGTTTTGAAGTTCTGAGTGTGTACTATTTTAGTCTTTACAAATGAATGGTGCCATCTGAAGCTGACATATTAAACAAAAATGTCGACAAATATAGATTTTGTCTCCCATCAGCAGATTGTTCAGTTGTTCTACAAAAGAGGTAGCCTTGAAGGTGCCATTAAAACAATAATTGGGAAAAAAACTGACTTAGTATTTCTATATATGAAATTGTTATTAAATTCTATGTGTCCAATGATTCATTCAAGTATTATTATTGTTTATACATACATATGGTATTATAACTATTATTGTTCAGTATTGAGTGGCAAGCTAGCCATGGTAACTGGTCATGGTATGCTAATAGACCTGCAATGCAAATCATTAAAAACCATAGCATGACCTAGCTGTTACTATGGCTAGCTTCACCAGTGTTGACAGTAATTATAATTATACATACAAAAACAAGAAGTTATAAGCATTGAAGGAATTCACATAAATTTGGCATGCCAAGAAAGTAGAATTAGAATATTTAGCTGACTTTTGACTTTGTGCAAGGTGTTTGGTATTCAAATTGCACTTTCCCTACCTCCTGAACAGGCATCTTAGGCTAAGGTGTTGTTTACATGATGGAATGTGGGATGATTTTGATGTATTGAAATACGTCCATAGGCTAAACGAAAATCCAAATGCTGGCTAACAAAACTCAAATGGTGTAGAGCAGATCTTGTAGTTCAAGAAGATTCTTATGGCTGCTTGAACAACCTTTCAGTTTACAGATAACTATTGCTATCTCTCGAAAATAATAAAGTTTTTTGCTGAAGTGTACACCGTGACTTATTTAAATACATCTAAATCATCCCGCCTCATATATCATCCTGGCAAAGCGGGATCATAAAAACATCGCCGTATTCAGCAAATTGTGCATGCTGCCTTTGACCCCTTGGGGGTGAGGCAGCACTTTCCTTGCGATAGTAACTTCTAGTTCTCAATGTAATGTCTGTTTGTGTATTTTAACATGGTTTTTGTGTTCTACAAAATTGTAATTACATTGTTTACTCTGTTTGCTTCAATAATAGATATTTGTTCAACAAAGAACCTGAGAATATAATATTGTTAGACTCCTTCGATAATGACCGATAATATAACCGCTTCGACGTTCCATGTAAACAATGACGTCACCGGTGGATTTTTCCCCCGGTGATATTTGGCGCGCTGCAAGTGACAAAAGTCCTTCCACAGAGGAAGTGAAGCGTGCCATAGAAGGGCCTGGAAAGGACTTTGGAAAGTCTAGGCATTGCGTGGAACTGTTTGGCACTGAATGAACTTGACGGATGCAGGGATGATATTTACGCCAAACTTATTACGGGTTAGAAAGATGTTACTTAATGTTCCAGATATAGGTACTTCCAGCCATTTTCGGAGGTACTTGTTCACCGGAGAATCGATATTTTCGACTACCCAAGTTTTAGATATCGTAGCAACAGTATAATAATAATAATAATAATAATAATAATTATAATAATAATAATAATAACAACAATAATAATAATAATAATAATAGGAATAATTATAAAAGTTTTATGCCTGGGTGTTCTGTGCGGAACGCTTCAGCGAAAGAGCCTAGCAGATTTCGGTAAAATGGTCCCTGATTTCGCAAAAACGGTCCCTGGCCTGGTTACCAAGCATATCGCATTTGTAAATAGAAAATGTTATGGAAAAATTCCTTTGCGTTTATAATTAAGTCATTAGTTTTGCCCTAATGCTCTCGGAATAATGAAATAGGCTACGTTTTGCTACCATACGGTTAGAATGGAATAACGGACTAAACATGACTCGTGCTTACTAAACTATAAAGTCATATTAAATGCTATCTAAAACTGTTTGAAAATTATGCCGAGTCTCCGGCTAAAAATGTTTTGACAACAGAGTCATGTCAGGCAAATATTTCCAATCTCCACAGCTGTATAAACCTGTCAAGTACAAAGCGTTACGGTAGTTGTGTATACCAGTACGGTCTAGTGTTGATCACAACGTGCGAGTATAGAAATAACATCAACGATTATACGGCCATTGCTCAGACTCAGTATCGTAAATTTGTATATAATTTTTTTTAATTGAACACGTTTTTAATACAGTTTGAATTTGGTTATGTAGACATCGAACATGATCAACGAAGATTGTTGTGTTTACAAGGTTATTTGCATACTGTATAAATTTTCCGCCATATTAAAAATACTGAAATCTGCTAGGCGTTCTGAAGCAGCTTGAGCGGTGAAGTCACACCTACGTCTCAGCCTCGTTTTGTATATATATATATATATATATATATATATATATATATATATATATATATATATATATATATATATATATATATATATATATATATATATATATATATAACAGGTTGTGGTGTGTAGACCTCATGAACGTGTATTAAAAGCGCTCAATAGGTATACTAGAGCTATGTAGAGTTAAGGGAGACTTCTTAATTTAAAAACATTTAATCGCTACTCCGAGTTTCATGCTTCTGCTGAAGCAATCGTCAGGCGAATGCCGATCGAAGATGTTACATGGCAAGTTCATTGATAAACAAATTACAATAAATTAAAAATGCTAAAAAGTCATATTAAATTTGTATAAAATCTAGGTGTATGGGGTTCATTGTCTCTACATTATTATGTTCATTGTTGTATTGTTTCACGGATGGATTAAGATAATGTTTATATGCTAAGTGTTAAAAAACTATAGTTCATCGTTCTAACTAAGTAATTGCATTGTCCAATAAAA
>CACRXK020018297.1:0-10030 GCA_902702795.2 Paramuricea clavata
CCCCCTCAGGCGCTAAATGTTTGATGAGGCACGTGACCAGCCGCAGCCAGGGTCTTTCCCAAAGAAAGATCCTGGGTACGAGGTTGATGTTTTCCCTCACATATCACTAACCTTAACAGATTTTGGCATCAACTTTTTCATTTGTTTTCTTTCTAATATCTTAAAAAGTTCATTATTCAATTCCTTTCTATCATCAATATATTCAGTCAAAGGTTTAATGTCTATCACAAATTCCTTGTCATTCTTCCGTTTTGCTTCTGGTCCTTCATCATCCCCTGATGCAGCACTTGAATTGTTTGTTGAATCTGATTGTTGGTCATCATGATCTGACGTTCTATCTTCAGAATGTTTTCGTTTTCTTTTCTTCGATCTGAACAATTTTAGATATTGAGTATATACTGTACAAAGGGTGTAAAAACAGGAGTCCATTTCTTAAGGTTTTAATTGGGGCTCTTTGAAAAGTCATGTTAGCTGGCAACTAATATTAACTTATTGACCACTTGCACCTACTTTCCTGTGCAAAAATTTGCTCATAATGAAAACAACTGAAGTTCTTTAGTTCTACTGAACTGTAGATACCCCAAATCCTAATATTTATCCATATATCTTACACTGGACTCTGTAGCTCAGTTGGTTAGAGCACTTCGCCAGAATTGCAGGGCTGCAGGTTTAATTCATGCCAGAGGGCCTAGATAGTTGCACTTTTGGCAGCTGCTCCAGCAGACATTCCAACTACTCGAGGTAAAATTTAGGGAGACTGTTCAGTGAATTGAAATCTAGTTCTTCTGGGAAAAAAATAATAAAAATTAGTCTTCTGAAATGGCATTCCTGCATTTTGGGACTATGTTGTTATAAGTGATCCTATATAAATTGCCATAAAGCAACTTCAAAAAAGGTCAAGACAGACTATTATGTTGCTAAAAACAATTTTCGGGAGACTCCCGGTAAAATCAGGAGAGTTGGAATGCCTGTGCTCCGGTTAGGTCTGAAAATGGTTACAAATGTCGTAAACATTTAATCTTTTCAGTTTTTCAGGTAGCTCTGTGTTCCAACCTAAATCAACACAGTATATAAGGCCCGTTTTACCGTTTACACTTGCAATTTTTCTCCTTCTGATGCATGTGAACGAGTAGATGAGTTACAAATGTGTGGAGTACACGTACCCACATCTGAACATTCATAAGTTATCCACTTGTTCACATCCATCAGAAGAAATTCGCACCTAAAATCGGAGCAAAATTTACAAGTGTAAACGAGCCTATAGAAAATATTAAAGAAATACGAATTAAAATACGATGATTATTAAATATTGTTACAACATATTAAAAAGATGATTATAAGATTATTGTTACAACTGTCGAATGAATAATACATAAACAATTAACAATTGATAGAAGTCATAAGATACTTTTAATGACAGAAACAACCTCAACAAATAATCAAATAGGCTATATAGCTTTTATTAGGCAGTTTATTTTAATGTACTTATTAATGCATACTACCGCTGTTTTAAAGGAAATAAAAGTATAGGGCTATTACTTATGTTTGTGCTTCTTTTTCTTCCTATGTTTGTGTTTTTCCTTGTTCAAAACTTGCGTAGAAGAATCAGGAGAAAACCGTTGTCTTTCTTCGTCTTCGTCCGCCATTTTGAATATGTTACCCATGGCCCATGGACAACACCGCTGTACGTATATACAACTGCCTCAAAAATATTTAAATGTAAAAAAGAACAAAAAGTGGCAAAAATATAATAGCAAAAAATAGAAAACGAAACAATTTAATAATCTGTAAGTTTGTAAAGTTTGTTTTAATATAAATGGTGTTGAATTGAATATTGTATTTTTGAATAATTCTGAGACCATATGGCATATCGCTGACCATATCCTGTCATATATCTGCCTACCAAGAAATCGGATGAGAGAGCCGAGGGCGCTGGGAAAGTCAAATTATGTTTCATCATAGTACTACGCATATGGGTCAGGCGACAAAGCGATTGGTTTTTAGCGTTAAATGGAGGGCAAATGCCTTAAATTTTCTTTATACATGTACCAGAGGAATGAAACCACAGAATGCAACCCATAAATTTTGCCAAAAGGATTCCATTGCCCTACCACTTTTACCCAAACGATTTAATGGATTAGGAAATTTTCCTGGAATCCAAAGAACATTTCATTTCAAAACCTCAGTGTTAAGAAATGCTAGATTAAAATCACTGAACCCCACGAATAGCTATATTTTATGTCGGGATTTCCATTTGAGTGAACGTCGCAGAGCGGCACCTATTTTGCCTGTGATTGGAGCATTCTTAGCAAGATTCTCTGGTCCGATTGCTCAGCTTCTGAAATTAATGGCAGTTGTTGCTGGAAGGTAAATGTAAATTATAGTAATTAGATTCATAATTAATTCATGAAGTAAATAATTAACTCAAATTAATGAATATATTAAGTGTTGATTCTATTTAATTATCTAATTAATGGCCCAATTAACTTTATAATCAATTGCTGAAGTAAGTACCCAATTAAATATCAACACATGCAAAGTCATATCAGTTAGATCCATATTCACAAGATTGTAAGTGCCATTTGGCTTAATTTATAATAACATAAAATTAGTGAGTAAAATTTTGTCAAGGGGGGGGGGGTGCCCCTGCTCCTCCTCCCCTCATGTATTATGGCCCTGCCAGTGAGACTTGGGTAAGCCATAACTTGATAACTTACATTTCTAAACATCTTCACAGAACATTTCGTAAATGGTGGAAAAAGCTTCCAGATCAACAAAAAGAAAAACTAAAAAAACATTTATTTTTGAGAAAAGAACTTATTGCCGGAATTATCAGTATTTTTACTGGTGGCTGGCTATTTCTATATTACATACATCTTGAAGAAACCCCATACACCAAGCGGTCTCGTTATGTCGGCGTCAACCCCAAACAGATTCGAGAAATTGCTGAAAGCCAGTGGAGGCAATTACTAGAGAGTTATGCAGAGAATATTGTCCCTGTCACACACCCGGATCACAAGCGAGTGTTTGAGATCACAGAGAGGTTGATTATGGCAAATACGGATGAAATGATTGACCATATGAACTGGGAGGTTAATGTGATATCTTCGGATGAAATAAATGCATTTGTATTACCTGTAAGTTACAAAATGTTGGGGGCATTGTTGGCAGTGTGGTTACTCGACCACATGTCCCTTCCACATACTGTATGTAACCAGGATTTGGCTACTGTAATACATATTTGCTTGGAAAAATTCACCTTGTTTGCATGCAAGAAGAGTCAGTGGCGGAAATCTTGGTGGGGTGAGCGACTGCCCCCCCCCCCCACCTTCACGGAAAATGGACAAATTTTCAGAACTTTTGACCTAAAAGATGGCTAAAAACAGTCTTTGCGAGTGCAAATGGGGGGGTTTGTCGGAAATTTGAACGTTTTGTCGGAAATTTAGGAGGCTTTGCCCCCCCCCCCCAGGAAAAAGTGAATTTCCGCCACTGAGAGGAGTGCTTCCAGTTTGACTTGACAAAATACAACAGTTTTTTGCGCATGTCTTCAGAAATGGCAGAAACTCTTATGGATCCAGACAAAATTTCTGAAAAAATATTTCCAAGTTTATATATACAAGTTGTTGGGAAGATTACTTTGAATTTTAGGTTAACTTACAGCTTTCGAACAACTGACCCTTGTAGTATATCAATGGACCAATTAGAGAATGCCCCATAATAGACCTCTAGGCTGACCAATAAAGGATGACACTTACTGCCAAGAACAATTAATGTAGCCATGTGGAACACTAGAACTGACAGAGCTATCCAGCATAAAGTTAGTTTAGTTTTTAGTTAAAATAGGAATTTCTTTTTTGTTTAGAATGGCCAAATGTTTGTATTCAGTGGCCTGTTAAGATTTCTTAATGATGACAACTCACTATCTATTATTCTGGGACACGAAATTGCACACGCAATATTGCAACATTCAGTAAGTACCACATACGTGAAACCAGGAACCATAGGCCTTATATACTGTGTTGATAAACGCCATTTCCACTGAGCAGGAAAATTTCCCGCAGAAAAAAATTTTTGAAGTTGAAAATTTTCAACTTATAACAATGATATTTTCGGAAAATTTTCCGTCCGTGGAAATTTTTCTTGAGTGCAAATGGGCCTTTACAAACTCCATATAAAATCACAGTATAAACCCAGTTTCCCAACCGGGAATCCATCGTCTGATCGAGTGTCTCGTTTGGGCGATTCCAGCAGCTGAGTGGTGGAGCTAGAGCGCTGGTCATCGTCTTCTTTCCCGCTTTCAAAAACTCACGCTCTTCATTTTAGGCTGAGCAGTTGTGTTTCAACGGATTTGTCAACTTAATAAAGATTGTATTATTGGCGACAATATGGGCGCTGATTCCAAACGACTTTTTGGCATTTCTTACACAGTCCATTCAGAATGCCATCCTTGGGGTAAGGCCAATCTTTTCGCCCCTTTGAAAAGCGTTTTTAGTTCAATACTCTTTGCTTTGATAAGCCATTGGTGAGCGCATTTTCCCAATAAACAGTATTGTCCAAAGCAGGATTAGCGCTAACCCTCGCCTCGGTTAAAATTCAACCTGCTGTTTTAGTTTATGTATTTCTGCACGTCTATTAAAAATTTCAAAACTTCAGAGAAGAAAACTCCTGCTGATTGAGACAAAATTTCTGAAGAAATCTTTCCAAATGTCTAAACAAGCGCTAGGACTAGTTTGCTTGGAATTTTAGCTTAACTTAGGGTTAAGCTACGGTAATCGACTTCTGATCAACTGGCCCCAGAAATAAAGCGTGCGAAGCGTGTTCCTGATTGCGTTTCACCAGAGCGTAGTAAAACACGTATAAAACATAGTATATCCAAATTGTGTCCCATTCATGTCTAAAGCTTTATTCTACGGCCTAAAATTCTCAGTCACATTTTGTCAACAACACAGTCAACATTTGTCAATAATGTTAACGAAATTTGATTGTTTCATTTGAAATTAGCTGTTTTGGCATTTGCCATACTCTCGCACACTGGAAGAAGAAGCTGACAGAGTTGGTCTCTATTTTGCTGCTAAGGTTAGATTTCTAAATTTTATACTGCCTATACTGACATTTCAATCGAAATTTATATTTTCCGATTTTTTGACAACATGATTCAGGGTTCCCAATAGAATTTGGAGTAGGAGGCATTTCGAAAGAAGTAGACGTCTATGTGGTGTCGAAGGTACCACTCGCCTGGGGGAGGGGGGTCCGAGGGCATCTCTGTGTGAAGATTCTGAATTTTGGAGAGTTAGGTTTTGGAGGTTTTGTCATTTTATCCAAATATTTAACAAAAACTGTTGTGTAAAATTTATGTTAGAAAAGCAAGAGACCTTCGGTTAGAGCACTTACAATCTACGTAATGATCAGCATATTAACTTAATTAATTGTAAGACTACAAGATTTAGTAAAAGTTTTATTCCTTCTAGTATCGTATCATATAATGATTCATTTTAATTGTAATATAAATTTTAGTTTTAATATACCGTATATTACTATATGTATTAGGGACCGTTCATTATTTATACCTGGGGTTGGTACCGAAGAGAAGCGAAAAACACTGTAATTTTTTTATTTACCCAACCTCAACATTGGTCAAAATAATGTTTACCCAACCCATGTGTTACTGTACTTAATAATTAAACACACAAGATTATATGGTGACAGAAATCAAGTTGCCTAAATTTTAAAAGCTCACTCAGACTCAAACTCACTGAGTGTGCCAATGGAACCACGTTCCTGCTGATCAATAATAGAGTCCTTCCTCAATCACTGATGGTCTACTTTGGTACAAAATGTATTGTGCACATTTTTCTTCATATTTTCCAATGCATGGTAATTTCGGTTTTATTTTATAGCTGACAGACAGCCACAAATTTTTTTACCCAACCCATGAGCTAGTCAAAAACTTGATTACCCAACCCATATCTCTTCGGTACCAACCCCGGGTGTAAATAATGAACGGTCCCTTAGTTTTACCATGTATTTTAAATGTCAACTCTATACAATTCTGCTCTTAGCTGCCATTCAGATTTTGTAATAAATTCAATTCAATCGCAGGGCCGCAGGTTTGATTCCTGCTAGAGGGCATATAGTTGCATTTTTTGCAACTGTTCCTGGTTAGGTATAATAAATGTATAAAAGTTATACTAAAAATTTCCATCTACGAATCTTTTCTATAGGCAATTCCAGCTTTTAGTTTATGCGTGCAGGGGACGATGGGAAGTAAGGTATCACATTGCTGAATATGCTGAAAAAATAAAAATGGTGGCCGTGTAAACACGGAGTGATAGCTTATACTTGTAAATATTGAAATATTTCGGTTGTTTCGGTAGTTTTTATTGAAATTTTTCAGCATAATCAGCAATATGATACCTTACTTCCCATCATCCCCTGCAGGCATAAACTAATAGCTGGAATTGCCTATTGGGAACCCTGTGATTTTCTACAATACTCGACATTTCCTCATCCAGAGCGCGTTTAACATAATTTATTTTCCAGGCGTGTTTTGACGTTCGAGAAGGTCCCAAAGTTTGGCAAAAATTTGGCGCTCTTGAAAAACTTGCAGACATTCCCAGTGTGGAGTGGCTGTCAACTCATCCCTCACATGAGAATCGAGAACGTAACTTAGAAACCATCGTTCCTGAGGTGAGGATAATACGAATCCAGCTTTTTTCAAGGTTTAGCCAAGGAAGTATCTGTGACGTCATTAGCAAGCGAGTCAAGCGACGGCCCTGGGACACAAGTATTTGTGTTGACATACAGTATGTTTATAGAATGATTTTGCCTAGCGAAATGCTCAACTTCTGCGAAATAGCAGTTCTCTTTAGTCGTCTAACCCAGAGCCTAATTTTCAACGAGTGACAGAGAGAGACGAGACTGTGTTTATGTCAGTTTGTGGTAATTTTCAACACATATGACAAAACACAAGATAAAGTTTTTTACTTCGTTACACGAGCGCTGTGATGCCCGTGTTGACAAAAACGTTGCTTGCTTAAGCTCCCGTAACATCGAAAGAGTGCATTGTATTCCAGCGGTTAAATTAATAGTTTTCATTTTGTTTTTAAGACTGTACAGACTACGGAAAGCAGTCAAAAGATCATGTCCAACCTTTGGTGTTGACTTATAGTCGAAAATTACAATCATCCAAACATGGAATTCCTCTTCTCTGCCTCTTCAATACCATCCTCAGTCTTTATAACAAACGATACCTAGAAATAATAGAAAATATTCTTTTGTGTTTTGTAGGCATTGGCTTTACGGAAAATGTGCAAGTGTCCAGATCTGACAGGTAAACCCCATTACTTGCTACACAATATTTACAGCCGCGTATGGTGGTGGCACTTCATTTTCGACACTTGCTGGAACCATGGATAATAAAATAAATGGATTGGAAACTTCTGACGTCATTGACTGCATCCTTGTTGAAAAACGTGACGTCACGCGTATTGCGAATGTTACCAAAGTTCTCGGCATTTTTGTTGTTTTGCTATATTTTCCACTTTAAAAGGGTGATCTTGAAGCGTAAACTGGTCTAATTGTTTTAAAAACATGCCTAAGCCACGACAAAGTATTCAAGGTAAATGTTTTTCGTCTTTGTTTTGTATTTTTTTACATTTGTAGCTACGAAATTGGCGTCACAAATTTTAACGAAATTTGCGATGTATTTTTCACTGTTTAGTGCTTGAAATATTTGCTAAAATTGACTGGGAATACTTAGAGTTTTCATCGTAGAATGGCGTGGTTACATTTATTTGCTCTTTGACTAAAATGTTTAGCTGTATTATTGCTAAACATGCCGTTTTTGAGAATTTGATTTTCAACTAGGTTGAGGCACAGAATAAAGACATACAGAAGTGTATCTTCTTATTAAAAGTGCGTAAGGGATTTTTTCAGTCCGCCATGTTCTTAGCAAGTGCCCTAAAGAGAGGCAGTCACCCCCCTGAAAACATATTGAAAATTTAATATTCCAGGGGGGTGAATGCCTCTCTTTAGGGCACTTGCTAAGAACATGGCCGCCAGCTATTTCGGTAAAAAGCGCCTTACGGTTTTGTAATGGAAGTTACACTTCTGTATGTCTTTATTCTGTGGTGTAACCAAAAGCTTAGCCAGTGCGCTAAGGAGAGGCATTCACCCCCCCCCCCGAAAACTTACAAAATGGCGGGCATTTTTTACTAAAAAGATCGCAAAAAATTGTTTCGAAATCAAGGATATTGTTGGAAATCTCGCTGATTTTTGTTGAATTATTTTTATTTTCAAGTTTGCCTATGGGAAGAGGTAAATCTGGGAGAGATTTGCAGTTTCTTTTTCTTTTTTTTCAACAAAATTGTTTTCATATGAGTGGGAATTGTAAATATTTTGCCATATTTTGGTTTATGGGCTTAGCCTGCTTGGCTAGTTTAGCTTTAATATACCTGTAAATTTGTGTAAAATATCGTGGATCTTTTGTGGAAAGGAAGAAACTTTGCTTGACAAAGAATTTGGTTGACAAACGGCAAAAGTTTTGTATCTTAAGGTACGGTGTGAATCTTTTGACTATTTAATAAAAACTTAACAATAACACATTCATGCTATTTTTTGCTATTTGTCTGATAGTCAGGAATTAAGAGTGCAGGGGGTTACATTAGCAATTGTCATGTGAATTCAGAATATAGTTAATGACTTAATCTGTTTTTACAACTTTTTACTGATATTTTACAGTTGTATACTTGTATGTACTGTAGTTCACTAAGTTCAGTAGTTCCATTTATAAGCATTCAGCTCAATCAGCTGTGTCTGTGATTTATATATTTTGTCTGTGATTTATATATTTTGTTGCTATTTTGGCTGTAGTAACACTGTTGTTTGTGAATGCTAATAATAATTGGAATTTCAAACACTCATTAATAATATAAAGCCAATAAGGCAAATCATGTCAACCATAATATGTCACGTGCAGTGGCTTTAAACCTGATAAAACACTCCTAATTAGTATTCTTTATGTAAAGAATACTAATAAGGCAGTATCTATTGTAGTCGTGTCCTCATTAGTATTTTTTATATAAAGAATACTAATAAGGCAGTATATCTATTGAATTTGTAGTCGTGTTTGAAGCCGTTTAATAAACTCGCAGGTCGTGTTTTATTAGGTCTAAAGCCACTCGCGCTGCGCGCTCGTGTCTTTAAACCTAATAAAACACTCCTGCTCGTTTATTAAACAGTACTTAACAGATGCTTAGTTTATTTTATTGTATGTATGAAATAAATATAGTGACATTCTTTTCCAAAATAATTTCTATATGCACCAATCATGTTAAGCATGCACCTAGATGGGAGGACAGGCTACCCATGGCTTTGTAATAGACTAATCAAGTAATAAGTAATGCCTGCCCAAGACACAACATTTTTGACAACAATTTTTCCCATTTGTAGACTGGGCAAGTTATGATGAAGAAGCAAATGATGATTGGCAAATTTGATAAAAACCCAAATATTTTTTAGTGTTCAGTATTTAAGTAGTGATTTTGGGTGAAGACCTTCAAAACATCCTGGAGTCTCCAAAAATAATGTTTTTCATTGGCTCCCCTGGAAATATTTTCCAAGAGATTTTTGAACCAGCTCCCTGGAAATGCATAATACAGTTTTTAAGCCAAATATTTGGGTGACAACATTCCTTTGAAATGGATTTTTATGTCCCTCTTTAAGAAGGTCCAAGGTCTTCACCCCTGGGTGTATTGATTAAAAATGCTAGCAAGATTGTTGGTCAACCTTTTATTTTTGTACTCAAAATTTTCCCCATGTGCATATAGGCATACCAGATAACTTCAGCCTGTACATGCATGGGTTGAGGGCGAATTAATGGTTGAATAAACATTGGACATTTTCACTGACACTGTTAAAATTCTTGAGCCATATGCACCATAGAAGGAACTAATAATGTGTGAGTGTGACAATTTCACTTCCCCTGGAAGTAGAAGTGAGGCTATAAGCCAGAGTGTGAGAGGTGAATCTA
>CACRXK020018299.1:0-10030 GCA_902702795.2 Paramuricea clavata
GCCAGCTTCAACCCTGCATTTCAAATGCAAGAAAACACTTGTGTGAGATTGACCAATTCCTGATCAAATGTTCTGCCATATACTATGATATCATCTAAATACACCATTCAAATTGTCCAGGGTAAACCGACAAGGACATGGTCCATCAGCCTTTCGAACATTGCTGGGGCATTACATAAGCCGAAAGGCATTACTCTGAACTGCCGTAACCCCCCAGCAACACCGAATGCGGTTTTCTCTTTATCGTTACTGTCCATTTCCACTTGCCAACAACCCGACTTCAAATCTAAAGTAGAGAACCACTGTGATCCTCCGAGAGCGTCAAGCGTATCGTCGATGCGTGGTAACCGATAGGAGTCCTTGACCGTGATGTTATTGAGTTTTTTGTAATCAACACAAAAACGCGAGCTTCCATCCTTCTTTTCGACGAGAACAATTGGGGAAGCCCAGGGACTTGTCGAAGGTTCGATGATACCTTAGTTTTCCATGTCTGTTATAGCTTGACTCGCCGCAGTTCTCTTAGAATAGGGAAGTCGACGTGGCGGTTGCTTGATAGGTCTTGCATTTCCAGTGTTTATCTTATGTTTCACAAGTTTAGTTCTTCCGAGGTCATTAGGTCCTTGGGAGAATATGTCTGTGTTCTCGCAAAGAAGGTTATACACTTTAGTTTTCTCATCTAATGATGTCAAGTCCTTTATACTGTTCTCATATAAACTGTCTAAATAAGATCGATGGAAGTTTTCGATCTTTCGCTGGAACATTCTTCATTCTATCATTGCTTTCCATGCAACTTTCGTCAGAAATACGGGCAACCAGTTAATTCACACTTAGCTAACTCTGACCCAGCTTTAACTGGCACTACTGCATCTGACAAATTAGTTAAAACCTTTCCGACTAACAGCTCAGGTGTTGCCTTTCCAGGCATAGCTCCAATAATACCAAACTCTGACTTTCCGTTGTAATTCATAATCTTGGCTGGAACGATGGTCTCAGTATGAGGCTCTACACTTATCCTGCATCGCGACTACTCGATAGCACGGAAAACCATAACCACCATCATCGTTCAAACGGTCCAATAAGGGTACTCGCATGTCTTCAATCATGCATTTATTCGTCATATCCAAGCAACACCCGTGTTGCTCCAGGAAGTCACATCCCAAAATGCATTCTTCGTTCATGTCCGCTATCCAAAAACTTTGGAAGAATTCACGATTTCCTATGCTTAGCTTTAGTACAATTCTTCCAAACAGGGACATCTTCTCACCTGTAACTAAGCGCAAAGAGTTCTTAACTGGTTGAACATTTTACATATCTAGACCAAATTTCCGTAATGTCTGTTCGCTTAATATAGAAATGGTACTCCCCATATCCACTATCATTCGACAATTTTCTACAGTTCCCTCAACATACAAACCATCTCTTTCTTCCGATTGAACAGTGTCCTGTGCTCTCTCTAGGGTTTCCTCATTTATCTCTGTCGACCCTCTCCCTGCAGACCCGACTGCTCCTCGTTTCCCCGAATCTGTTCGTTCTGCAACCTCTTAAAAGTTGGGCATTCACGTTGGATATGTCTTTCAGAGTTGCACGTCCAACACTTACGTTTCTCTCTAGATGGGATTTTTCTGGAACTTTGTTTCTTTGGTTCACGTCACTTACTATTTTACGTAACTCGGCAGTCATTAATTTTAATTCAGCTAAAAATTCATTGTTCTCGCTGACCGTGTTGTCTGCGTTAGTAACCGTACGACCAGCAGCAGCACTTCGGTCTTCATCGGGTGCCGAACCTTGTATTGTTCTCACATATCTTGTTCTACGCTTAGTTGCGAGAGTAAATGATTCTCTAATGAGACACCAAGGGCTGCTCGTTGCCGGTCTACCCTGAGCGACTCTTAATCGAAGTTCGTCATCTACAAGAGCGTCGATGAATTGGTCCTTGGCTAAGGTTTCCAATACCGCTGAAGTTGCCTCGGGGTAGGCCAGCTTTGCTAATCTCTCGATGTCCTCCGCCAATTCTGGCAAACTTTCCTCACGCCGCCTCGAACGACTGCGAAGTTTCATCCGATGCAACTCTGCTTGTCGTTGACTCGCATATCGACTTTCGAGGGCTGCAACCAAGGAAGGATAATGGTTTCGATGCTCTGGTGACAAGTTCGATAAGACAGTAAGAGCATGTCCCTTTAATCTGCTAGCAAGAAAGCGGCTTTTTCTCCTTCAGACCACCGATTAATGCCAGCTACTATTTCAAATTGCGTACGATAGGAGTCCCAGGGTATCCGACCATCAAACGTCGCAGGCTTTTGAATAGGACGAGTGGCTCCAAGTTGGGGTTGAGGCATGGTGGTTATCTCCGCGGTCTGCGCGATGGGCGTAGTAACTGGCATAAATAGACGACTTTCTGCAGACTGCTGGACTGTTGAAGGAACGACGGTGGAATACAAATGCTGCACAGGGATAGAAGTTGCAATCCTAGACGGGGAGGGTGCTTTCATCGTATCCACCGTGCATCCGTGTTCGGGGCTTCTGAAGGTAATTGTATCTTGAGTTTTTCTATCACTTGTTGAAATCTCCCGTTTTATTTCAGGTCTTTCCAGTCGTTCTCGCGTAGATTTCTTTTCATGTAGAATTTCAGTACGGAATTCTTCGAAGGCCGTCGAAAATTCGCCACGCAAAGGCCTTACTCTTGGGACCTAAAACGGGCTTAAAGTCGCTTAAAGTCGCCTTAAATCGCCTTTAAGAGGCTGTCTCCGTAAAAACCTCCAGGTCAGTATGGGGCTCAAAAATAGATTTCTCTCATACTCTAGTATTTTGAAGATCTATCCTTGGGAACAACTAAAATCGATGTCGTTTTACTCAAATTTCCTTTAAATTATTTTTGGGGGCGATTGATTTTCGATCGACTGGTAACCAACTTGATACTCCGAATGAAGGCCAAATATCGACATATTTTCAGCGCTATTTTTTAAATCAAATTCATACCTAAATTTCAAAATTTTGCTCAGAAATATAGACTTATCCTTCTATTTTCGCGGGTGATATGACTTAGATCATTATTCTTTGGTATAAAATAGAAAACAGCGCAGTTATTGACCCTCCTGAACGGATAAAGGATATCGTCTCAAAATATGTCAACTTCGAAAGCTTATTTCAAAATCGTGGCACTTGATTGGCACATGACTTTAACTTTTCTATAAACTACTAACATTAGTCAACACAAATCGCCAATAATATCTTTCTGATCTACCATTTGACAAAAATGACAAGCGCGCAAACTTTGTAAAATTTGAAAATGTGTCGAAATCGAGCATACTTTATCGGTAAACATAATTCTTGATATTAACAAATAAAACCACCTTACACTACACTGAATGAAGCTTGATTATGTAAATATATGTCTTTCATCATTATTCTTTGGTTTTGCACTCGAATGAAATTGTTTGACTGTACAGTTTGGCTTCAAGGATAGTCATTCAATGCCAGTGTGTCCAGTGTGTTCGAATTCTGCGCGCCTCAATGCCATGAGTCCTGATTGTGACATACGAACTTCGCTCTGTTCGCTTTGTTTACCTCCTGTAAATAAAATGTCTCAAAGAAATTAGAAAATTCAGAATTAGTCATACTACAGACATAATTTTCATTGGTTTGTTTACCTTAAACTGTTATATAAAGTTTCGTTTTATAGAATGTACGAATTAATCTCGGGGAAAACTCCTAACCGAAAGAAATGTACTCGCTGAGCGTAAACATGTCAATCAAATGACGATGAAATGTTTCGTTGCTCTCTGATTTCCCTTTCTTTGTATTGAATTAAATAGTGGTCTTAGACAGTATTGCACGAGGTTTTTGTGTTTACAATAATGGTGTTCTACTACAGCCGCAATTTGTGATCACGCAACGTTAGGTAAACCTATAAACGATTTCGACCGACAGTAGATTTTATGTTGACAGATGAGAATGACGGTAAGCAATAATGTAGAAATGTTCCTTTTCTACTTCTGAGTGTGGAAAATTCCGAGACACAGTAGACTGTTCTTCAAAGTTGCTGGCGTGTAAGAATGACATTAGTTATCACTTGCAAATGTGTCACCTTTTAAGCCTGGTTCACATATATGCCTGCGACGTACCGGCGACGATGCCGGTGGTAGCTTAAAACGTAAATTATGTGAATATTTGTTCGCCGATTGCCTCCAGTGCCTCAGTTACATCGGCGGTAGGCCGGGAAAGTTGAGTTGAGTTCAACTTTGCCGGTATTTCGGCGGCAAGTAGAGGCATAATGATACAGTCGCAGGCATGCCGCAGGCATATGTGGACCAGGCTTTAAAGCTTGTCGGAAAGAAGAATATAAATTAATTCTAATTTTCAGAACCTTTCTAATTGTTACTGAAAAAAGGAATAACATTGATTAAATAACTGAGACGTTCAAATGGGTTACAGCTGTTTGCGCTGAATTGTTTTGAATTATATCAAAATATTCGCATATTTTTATACAATAAGAAATAATATAAATTCTTGAAGCATAGCCTTGAGCAAAGTGACCCAGGGTCGGCCTGAAAAAGTTGATTTTTTATACAGAACCGTGACTTACTTGAATTCTAGTTTCATTGATAATTGTTTCTAAACCTAGAGACAATTCATTTGCTAGAAAACTATACTGAGCGAAACTAACGAAATATTGACATTTGACATCACAGCGAGTATACATTTCTGATTTCTTTCGGCCAGGGCCCGGGGTTTTCCCCGAGATTTAATTCGTACATTCTAACGAAACTTTTATAAAACAGTTTAAAAACGATGAAAATTCTGTCTGTAGTATGACTAATTCTGAGTTTTCCAATTTCATTGAACATTGTTATTTGTTAAACAGGTAAAGGTATTTGTTAAAGAGGTAAACAAAGCGAACAGAGCGAAGATTGTATAGTATGTCACAATCAGGACTCGTGGCATTGAGGCGCGCAGAAGACACTGGACACACTGGCATTGAATGACTCTATCCGTGAAGCCAAACTGTACTCAAACAATTATTTTTGTCAAATGGTAGATCAGAAAGATATTATTGGCGATTTGTGTTGACTAATGTTAGTAGTTTATAGAAAAGTTAAAGTCATGTGCCAATCAAGTGCCACGATTTTGAAATAAGCTTTCGAAGTTGACATATTTTGAGACGATATCCTTTATCCGTTCAGGAGGGTCAATAACTGCGCTGTTTTCTATTTTATACCAAAGAATAATGATCTAAGTCATATCACCCGCGAAAATAGAAGGATAAGTCTATATTTCTGAGCAAAAATTTTGAAATTTAGGTATGAATTTGATTTAAAAAATAGCGCTGAAAATATGTCGATATTTGGCCTTCATTCGGAGTATCAAGTTGGTTACCAGTCGATCCAACATCAATCGCCCCCAAAAATAATTTAAAGGAAATTTGAGTAAAATGACATCGATTTTAGTTGTTCCCAAGGATAGATCTTCAAAATACTAGAGTATGAGAGAAATCTATTTTTGAGCCCCATATCGACCTGGAGGTTTTTACGGAGACAGCCTCTTAAATATGGAAAATCAGAGTACTATTGTACACAATGGGAAAAGTGGGGAAAATTTCTTTCTCTCCCCCCCCCCCAATTTTTCCCTTCCCGTACGCCTATGTTTGTGAGCTCACGTGAAAATACTCAGAATGCTTTATTAGTTAAATATCATGGTTAAATATATATATTAATTGACATGTTGAGGTTGTTACACAGCCATATTTTCAAATATACTGTACTTTAACAAGCAAGTTTACTGTACTGTGCTACAGCAGCTGTCCAGTTGCGCATACGTAATAAAAAGCCGAATGTAAACTTTGTGAATGAAATATAAGGTAAAACGTAACAGAATGGTGAACATGCAGATTCAACTATCTCAAATAATAGCTGGGGTAGTAATGAGAGCATGGTAGCATTGCCGGCTGCAGAGGAGAGTCGGCAGTATAAGGCTCTCTCATGCACCACCCCATAGAAAATATGTGCCCCTCATTGCAGATGAGGCTAGAGCCTCCCCTTATATATTCATGCGTTCCCATTAATTTATGCTGACACAATGACTGCATAAAGCTTTAAAGATGGGGTGCATGTAATCGAATAAACAGGCAGACATAAAGAAATTTCGACATGCACTGAATGAAGAGCAATTGTGACATCTGTGACATCTGCAGTAATTTGCATGTGCCAGAGCCAGAATGACAATCGCATACAACTAATCGTATTATGTAGACAGGCCTTAATGTGGTCAAAATCTGAATGTGTATAAAAAAAATGAAATTGACAAGGAAGGTCTGGTGGACAGTTTGTGGCCAGATTGTCAAGAGCTGCAAGGGGACAGCTAGCAAACACCTATTTAACAGCTTTACTTTGGCACGTGTAGATGACATACGGTAGATACAGTAACTACATTGAACAAGAATATAGAAAATAGTAACTATGGAAGGTGCCAAACGTGGCGAAACACAAACGAGACTAGATACCATGCATGGTGCTTACCGCTAGATGAGATAGACGAATAGAAGAGCAAGAAAGACATGGAATAGAAGAATGAAAGCTGGATGGAAAACTAGAAGCACGGAAGAGACAGTGGCGTAGGCGAGGGGGCGGGCCCCAATCGCAAAAAAAACCATTCTCTGAAAAAGGCTAAATCCGTAGAGAAATGGGGGTACACGTTACATCCCCCAATCTAAAACTGATTAAGTACGTCTCGACTGAGGAAAACGACTTGTAAAATTAAACTTGATTTGTAAAATCTCGTTAAAGCAGTTGTAGATATGGTTCCAAGAAGAATAGATTTAGTTTGGTTTAGTTTAGTTTACATGTATGCATTATCATAGCATGAATATTCTTCTCGGACTTATTCTGTATCGTATGAAAAAGCAACGCAATTTTGAGAATGCGGAAATGCTGTCTCATAGAACCTAGAATGATTTAAATGCAACATTTCTGATCACAATCACATTGGGATTTTCTTCCCCCAGCATCGCAGAGGGGAAATAAGGTGACGCTGACCGGCTCTTCTGTTTTTCAAGGTGACTTTTCCAATTTATTTAATTCCGAGTAGAAAATTAGAAATGTCTGGGAAAATTTATGTCTTCGATCAGTTCGATGTACTTTATAATCTTCGGAATTCTGCAAGATTTCACCCCCAAAATGCTTGAAATCGCATTTCAGGGACTCTAGATTTCAAAATTTTCCCGGGGGTGCATGCGCCCGGACCCCCCTAGATGGTCTCGCGCCTTTGGCGTTCGCTTCGCCCCCCCCCCCCAAAAAAAAAAATGAAGGTCTGGCTACGCCACTGGGAAGAGAGAAGTGGTAGAATGAATGGCCTGGAAGATATTAGTTAATCGTGATCAATGAGTGTGCGCTAGGTAAGTCGGTAGTCGAGGTAAGTCTTGTGTGTAGGTACTGTATGATTTAAAGAATAAAGGTGGAGAGAGTGCCGTAGCTACGTAGCAGTTGGAATTAGGAACAGATTTACGTAATACTATATAGTTCCACAGTTGTAGATATATAGTTCCACAGTTTTAGAATGCTAACGTTTGAAAAGTACTTGTTTTACAACCTTGCGTTCTTAGAAGGCCAGAACTGAGAAGTGGTCGTGTGTGTCCTGCCTGCTGTAGTTTCAACATACTGTAATGTGTCAAGATCTGTGGGACTGTACTTACATTTATAAAACAAGATTTAGTCCTTCTGTTCTCTGTCGTAAACAAGCGGGACGAGGTTTAGTTGTGTTAAACGTTCCACATAACTCATTTCGCCACGTTTCTTCAGTAATACCCACAAAATCGCCCTCTTCTGGACTCGCAAGTCAAGAATAAATTACTTGACCACGCCCGGAACAGCTCATTAACATCAGACAAGCTTGATCCGTTTGACGCCGCTTACAGCTCGCACTAAATTTCCAACATTAACTTACTAGTTCCTATTAGAGGGCTTTATCCAGGCACCAAACATTTGACCTCCGGTAAACGGAGGTCAAAACTCAATCTTGGATCTTGGATTGAGTTTTTAAACTGAATCCTTCCCCCAACCAAAAGAAAAACAGCAAAAAATCATTTTCACACGCTTTAGTTTTTGGAATTTCGAGAAACAGGGTTATTTGAGCTGGGGTTTTTTCCAAAATAACACGACATGTTTGATGTTTATGTTATAAAGCTACCTCTATCGTACCCAGGTACCTGTGATCTGTGATCGTATATTTTGTGTCTTGTGCCCACCATGTATGCCTGTTTGGATTTCTGATAAAATTTTCGATCAAATCGGTACAAAATGAAATGTGATGATTTAACAAATATTACAAATAGAAAGTAAATGTTTCGAATTAAAATCTAGAATTTACACAACCTTGAACTGGAAGAGTGAAAAAGCCGCAGAAAAAATACACTCGAACACGTGTACATGGATGCATGGCCTCTTTGGTATTGCACAATGTTTACATAAGATTACATCATTCACAAACCACGCGTTACATTCGAGCAACGTGATGGCAACATAGTCTAAGATGCTGAAATAGCAAGAGCTTTCAGGGACTTTGCCCCTAGACGCCCAGGGCTACATTCCTGCGTCACAAAAACCGAATCCTCTTTTCTAAAACAGGGGTCAGCAAAAGTGCTTGGATAAAGCCCGGCATTAAGTTTGGCCATTACATAACCTGATTGAAACGTCCGCATATTCCAGGATGCTTGCACTTTTTGCTGTACTATTGCCGTTTTCGTGTCATATAGGGATGAAAGAGGCGACACGGCTCCACCCCAGCTTGCAAGATCTCCCGTAAATTCACCTCAGAAAATAAGCAGCCCTAGTAAATCATCAGGCGAACACTCGGCACATGGCAGTCAGTCGTCGTCTGTAATGGCGCCAACACATTCTGGTCGACATCAGGCTCACCGTGGTTCTGGTTCTGTTGGCTCAGCTGGACCACCTAGTGGAGGTTAGTAGCCTGCGTTATGGCAGGTTTACACTATCAAAGTTTCTGTGGTCACAGTAGGAATTTTGCATCTAGGTAAATTCTAAGCTTTGAAGAATGTGTAGGAAATGTTAGCTAACACTCATTGTTCAACTCCTTCAATTAAGAGTTAAAATTTACCTGCGCAAAATTCCTACTGTGATCACAGAAACATTGATAGTGTAATGGCTTACACTATCAAAGTTTCTGTGATCACAGTTGGAATTTTTCGCAGGTAAAGGCTGGCGCCTTTGAGGCACTGCTATACAGAATGTAAGGTTTCGTGGAACTTTGCTCAATTGACAATTTTCATTATAGACTAATTTTAAAGCTAGGCAAGGAGATGCAATCACCACAGCTAGAAAGAGCATACTAAAATGAGTAAAACTATAAAGTTTGGTTGCGAAATGTTGTAAAATGCGGAAAATACAGCCTTGCAAAGTTCGCAAATTTTGTATACTTTTGTATTGCGTGCGCGGAAATTGCTACCACATTTGGGCCGAAAATGGTACAGTATAGCAATTTCCGCACAAATTTCCGCACAAATTTCCGCATATTTTCCGCATTATACAATATTTCGCAACCAAACTTGCAATTTTACTCATTTTAGCATGCTCCTTCTAGCTGTGGTGATTTCTTTGCATCTCCTTGCCTAGTTTTAAAATTAGTATATAATGGGAATTGTCTATTTCATTTAAACTGTGAAAATTAAAAGTACTTTTCAGTTTGTAATTTTTAATACAGAGGACTTCTGGAATGCACAGTGCATTTGTGTCAATAATTCATTGTTTGAAAATTAAAACTTCTAAAGTCCGTTGAATCAGTTAATTTCTTTTCGCATTTGTTCAGTCTGTTCTTGGGTTTCGCTACGGCATTATGCAGTGAATCTGACGGGGGGTCAACCTCAAATGTATTGATGCTTATGCTGTACTGGAGTGAGAAAATGATACGAAATTCCATGTATTTGCCACCAAACACAAGGCTAATACATAAAACGAACAATCGACTCACTCTGATAACTGTGTTTTGTTTTAGAGTTGATGCCCCGTCACTTTTGTGACGTCAT
>CACRXK020018300.1:0-10029 GCA_902702795.2 Paramuricea clavata
GAGACAGTGGTCGAGCTCTAACCAGCTGAGCTACAGAGAGACAGTGGTCGAGCTCTAACCAGCTGAGCTACAGAGAGACAGTGGTCGAGCTCTAACCAGCTGAGCTACAGAGAGACAGTTGTCGAGCTCTAACCAGCTGAGCTACAGAGAGACAGTTGTCGAGCTCTAACCAACTGAGCTACAGAGAGACAGTTGTTGAGCTCTAACCAACTGAGCTACAGAGAGATAGTTGTCGAGCTCTAACCAACTGAGCTACAGAGAGACAGTTGTCGAGCTCTAACCAACTGAGCTACAGAGAGACAGTTGTCGAACTCTAACCAACTGAGCTACAGAGAGACAGTTGTCAAGCTCTAACCAACTGAGCTACAACTGTTGTCGAGCTCTAACCAACTGAGCTACAGAGACAGTTGTCGAGCTCTAACCAACTGAGCTACAGAGAGACAGTTGTCGAGCTCTAATCAACTGAGCTACAGAGCGACAGCTGTCGAGCTCTAACCAACTGAGCTACAGAGAGACAGTTGTCGAGCTCTAACCAACTGAGCTACAGAGAGACAGTTGTCGAGCTCTAACCAACTGAGCTACAGAGAGACAGTTGTCGAGCTCTAACCAACTGAGCCACAGAGAGACAGTTGCCGAGCTCTAACCAACTGAGCTACAGAGAGACAGTTGTCGAGCTCTAACCAACTGAGCTACAGAGAGACAGTTGTCGAGCTCTAACCAACTGAGCTACAGAGGTCAGTTGTCGAGCTCTAACCACCAGTTCATGTATAAATACTAGGGTGATGTCAATGTAAGATGTATGGGTAAATATAAGGATTTTCAGCATCTCACTTGATACAACTAATTGTTGAAGAGATTTATAGACGGAAATTATGAGTGTAAATTTTATACATTTATTAAACCTAACCAGGAGCAGTTGTGAAAATGCAACTATAGGTCCCTCTGGCAGGAATTGAACCTGCACAAACACTTAACATTTGGCGACATTACCAACAACGCAAACTTAAAGCAAGAAATTGGTAGCCATTTCAATAACTATGGTGTAATAGACACAAATACAAATCGTGAACCGCAAACGCAAAGCGTGAACCACAAACGCAAAGCGTGAACCACAAACGCAAAGCGTGAACCACAAACGCAAAGCGTGAACCGCAAACGCAAAGCGTGAAAGCGTGACGTGATCGATAGATGAGTGGATGGGATACGCAAAATTATCATAAGTTATCCTCAGGAGATGTTTTCGTAATGCCCAATGAAAAACAAGTATTACTCACAAATACAAACGTTATCCATAAATGCACATAGTTTTTGAGCATGCGCTAACGCAGACAACATTGTTTACATCCCGTAAGTCTGTAACGTATAAAATTCGATATTACTCCGTCTCGAAAGCCAGATATCGCTTTTCCAGAGACATTGCACGAAAAGAAAACACCAAGTCAATTTCCAAGAAAGTGCAGAGTAGGATAAATACAAAATCCACAGAAAAATGCGGTAAAATTCGTTGACAAATGAAGAACTTGTTTGAGACTGAAACTCACTGATAGCCGCTATCTTGAAAACTGATCTGTATAGTAAACTGGAACAGTGGAAACTGAGCCTGCGATAACGCAAACTCGATTTCTCCACGACGAAAACCCCCCAGAAAAACAGAGAATTGGAGATTTAAGACACTTGGCCTTACAGGTCAGTGTAATAACTTGACCAAAAAATAGGTCTTGTGAAGTTAGATCCCAGACTCCGGCGCGTTTAAATTCAATATGGTGACCAACGTGAAATCTCAAAATTTAGTCCGCTTTTGGCTGAAAGTAATTACTGTGTCTGTTTTACCACTGGAACACTATTTCTTGACTATATACAGCTCATTGGTTACCCAGTAGAAAAGTTAGGCTCGCACAGCATGCTATATTGTAGAAACTTTAGAAATGTTGTTCCAGATGCTTGCGGAGGAGGTTAATATACTAATGCATTTTTTTTTCAAGGCTAAAAATAAATAGTGATGGCTCACAGTAGACTAAGTGATGCAGAATATAGAAACTGGGTTACTGTTGGTCGAGCAATCCAGATTACCCGGAACGGCTTAGAAACCATAATTCAAAATGCTGCTGACAAGTACCACACTTCACTGCTTGCAACCTTGTCAAATAATGTACCTACGTGGAAATCTCACTTGGAGAATGCCCATCGATCACGTGATAAAAGAAAAATATCCTGGAGAAACAGTGACAACACTCAATGGCTGACCGTTGGTGCGTCATGGGAGATTTTTAAATTTTCATGGCTCCCTTGGGACCGAGAAAGGTTGATGTAGTCAACGCCAAAACTACTGATATATCGGGACTGCTAAATGTGTTAGAATGGTCTCCGAGAGGGACAAATGGTATGCTCAACACAGGTGTCGATCTTTCGAAAATAGCAGCGGCAAGATGTGCTAGGAATCTTTGGGCGCATGCACCGTTGTTGCATGTAAGTGATGCTGACAAAGTCGACGCGTTTGCATCTTTAACCTCGCTTCTTCAAGACCCAGAACTGCACCATGACAAAGATGTCCAAGACGCTATGAAAGAGCTTAGTAGTTTATCCCACACTGGTCTAGCGGTTATTGAAGAAAAAGAATTGGAAGTAATCGCTCAGTTACAGCGTGAACTTGGTCAGGATATCAACATTTTGAAAAGTGATATGACTTTTTGGAAGAATCACGTGGAGGTGACCTTGGAGCAGATTGAAGTTCTAAGGAAAAGCTTGGGTGAATTTGTAACAAAGAACGAACTACACGACGCTCTGGAAATTGTCAAGAAAGAAATCAAAGACTGGAAAGTGTCTACGAACAGCCGGCTGGAAAAGCTAGAAAAGGCTAAGTCAGAGCCACAGCAAAGGATTTGTGACGGAAGGTCAGAGCTAAAGTTCAATCCAGTCTCTGATCGGATGAAGGAAGAATTTGTCGGTCGTGAGTGGTTGTTCAGTGACATCGAAAACTGGTTGGAAAAAGAACTCAAGCCTCGGGAGTCTCGTGCCTTCCTTATCTGGGGAGGTGCTGGAACAGGCAAAAGCTCGTTCGCCCAAGAGTTTATCCGTCGGCACCAGGGAGAAAAATTGGCTGGATACCATTACTGTCAAAAAGATAATCCTCGCACGTGCGATTTGAAATCGTTAGTCGATAGTCTCAGTAGTATGCTCTCGAAAAGTCTTCCCGAATATGCTGCCTTGGTCGAGAAACTACAGACTGATAAATTTCGTGATGATCCTAATGCACTGTTCGATTTGCTAATTACCACACCATTACAGCAATTGAATGAAAATACCAGACATTTTCTTGTCATTGACGGCTTAGATGAAGGAGGTGCCAAGATTGCTTCTTGCTTTGCCAGATTATCAGGAACACTTCCTTCGTGGCTTCGCGTCATTTTGACTGCAAGGCACAATGCTCCCGCTCTATCGGGCCTTTTTTTAAATTCCACCTCTGCTAAACTAGACCACTTAGAAACTAGTCTCGAGTCCCTGTCTAGCAAAGATATTCGTGAATTTGTCTCCATGAAGTACAGAAAACTTCAAACAGAATATAATTGTATTCCTTCTTTCTTTGCTAATGACGAGCAGGTAGGCAAAGAGAAAATAGTTCAGGCTAGTCAGAATTGCTTTCTTTATGCTAAACTTGTGATGGAACACATCTTTGATGGCCATGATGAAATTGGTTTGCCTGCCTCGTTATCTGAGATTTACTGTTTGGACTTCAGACGTCACTTTCCGGATATAGAATTCTTTGAGAAAAAAGTTGCACCTGTGCTTCAGATTGTGCTTGCCATTCAATCTGCTAAGGCTTTTATGGATAGAGAGATTGATATAGAATGTGAGTTAGATTTGGCAACTTCCCATCCTTATCTTTTTGATGAAGATGGAATAATTCGCTTACAGAAGCTACAGCAGGCTTATCAGGAGAGCGATGAAAGTGTTACAGGGGTTGTGAAGTGTGGTTTGCTTCCCGAAATTAAGATGCATGATCTCAATAAAGTCGTCAAACTTCTATCAGGCTACTTAATAAAGGACGATTCTAGTAAATATTATTTCAGCCATAGTTCTGTAAGAGATTGGTTGCAAGACGAAGAGTCAGATTTCTTTTGCGATGTACTCAACGGGCACTCCATTATGGCAAACTATAACTTGAAAACTCTTAAACTTCAATATCCTTCACCCGGCGATTTTTTTGAAAATGTATGTTTTCGTCCGAAACGGCCATATCCTACTGCTCTTCTAGACCTCAAATTCTTTTCTTTGCGTTACCTCTTTCATTCCAGTGAGAGCGGGAGTTCAAACGTGAATGTTCTGATATCTGAATTAGGTATTAAAGCAATCGACCTTCTTCATGCCGCGTTTCACGATAGTGGTGACGTTTGGGATCGTTGCATTTGTTCCGAGTATATGGCAATGAAAGTTCTCGATGAAACTGATGTCTTGAATAAAATGACCAGACAGGAAAAAGCCGAACATCTTGAGGTGGCTCTTGACTTGAAGTATGCAAAAATTACTGCCAAGTTGTTTGATAGCCGCACATACTGGATTTTTAGTCGTAGGGTCATCTTGCACTTGAACTGTGACATCAAACTACTACAGCTCGTCCCAAAGGAATCAATGCCCCAGTTATTCTTTTCGTCCCTCGTGGATCGTTTCTTTGACGATGAGATATTTGAATTTTGTGTAAAAAATGGATTAACGGCGGATGTATGTGTTCCTCAATTCTTTGAGAACACCAAGGGCTTTGACTCGTCCATCTGCTGGAACGAAGATGTCCAAGAGTATTTTAGAAAATTGAAGTCAGGCGAAGAGAATGTTATCACTTTGGAGTCCCTTAATGAGAAGCCATTTTATCCAGAAGAAGCTAAAGTGTCGGAATTTACATTGGAGATCATTCAGAAACCTCTTTCAGGTATTGATTACAAATATTCTTGTAAATCTGCAGGTGTGCATGGTGAAAAAAAATTATTCTTTATTATATAATACCTTATTGAATTCTGATCGTTTAATTGGCTGTTTATGGTCACGTGATATTGAATAGAAAATTCCATTTCCCCAGAGTGCAATGGAATACGTTCCATTGCACTCTCTGCGAGTGCAATGGAATAAAACGTATAGTACAATTGCACTCTTTGTGTTTTCGATAAATCGCATCCCTCAAAATGCTTCTCATACGAATCTATTAGTCTATTTTGGTATTATACAAAACAAATGATGAATGTTTTTTCGTGCAATGGTAAGAATATTTTCATTCGGTGAAAGATGGAATGTTCCATTCAACTCGGCTCTCGCCTCGTTGAATGGAACATTCCATCTTTCACCTCATGAAAATATTCTTACCATTGCACTCATAAACATTCATTATTTGTATAATATAAAGTTGATTAAACATATTCTTAAAAATAGCTTTGGAAAAAACCTAGTTTGTTATATATGAAAGCAATACAGCTCATCGTATAGCCAGGGCCGCCGAGAACTTGGCGGGGGCCCGGGGCAAAAAAATTTTTAGGGGCCCCTATTGCAAAAACATTTTCCCGAAAAAAAATTTTCGGACAATAATTTCTTTTTAGGTGCGTTATAATTGCTTTCGTTGGACTTTTCCGCAATTTTCCATACCAAATTTCGGTTCATTGCCCCCTAAACACAAATATTTTGGCCCGAAAACAGAAATATTTCGCCCGAAAAAATTACTGGGGCCCATTAAATTTCTAACATTAAATTTCTAGGGGCCCCCAGAGCCTCGGGGCACGGGGCAATTTGCCCCCCCCCCCTCTCGGCGGCCCTGCGTATAGCTGTGTTCTGTGACCAAAAAAGTTGCTTAGAAAACGAAGTTTGTCGCCTCCCTTCGGGCACTACTTTAAAATTACATAAATTTATAGATTCTGATATGCCTGGCACGAATTTATTCATGCAAACCTGCAGTTTCTTTGTATTTTACGACCAAACATCATCATTTTCTATTAAAATTAGCAATATTTTTTTTTTGAAACTTCATGTTATACACAGTTATTGTACCAGTTCGAAGGCGGGGGGAGAGGGGTGGGGGTATCACGCGGTTCATCTCAATATGAAATTGCAAAGATTCTTTAATCAAGAATTTTACAGATTCTAAACTTGTGTTGCTCAATTTTTTATCAACAACGAACAAGGAGCGCACGATATTCGATAGATCTTCAGGACCCAGATGTATTTTATTTAACACAAATTGACCATTGGCAGCAGTTCTTTCAAAAACTAGCTCATGCATGAAATCTGAACTTTTTCCATGTGGGGCATTAAGTGCTATGAGCATTAAGTGCTATGAGCATTATGTGCTATCATACGTTTAAATTTGTTCGCGCTAAATCTTTCTATACACTTTTTTTAGATCTAACCGGGAGCAGCTGCGAAAAATGGAAGTAACAGGCCCTTTGGCTTCGATTCCGGTATAATGCTCCAACGAGCTGTGCTACAGAGACCAATTGCTAAGCCTTAACCACAGATTCATGTATATATATAATCGAACCTGCCAGAGGGCATAAAGTTCCATTTTTTACAACTGCTCCTGGTTGTTAGGTTTAAAAAAGTGTATAGAAATTTAGGTTCGAAAATTCAATCTAAAAAACCATTCACTATTAGTTGTATCGAACGAGATTCCCAAAATGTCGATATAAGAATCTTTATCAATCTACTCTTTGCAATTTCATATATAATTCAACAATAAACCCAAAAGCTGATGCAATATATCTCACGCCACCGCTCTGTGAGATAAGTCCACATAACAGCGACTTTTTCTAATTTTTTGACGAATGATGTTAAATTTGCTTTGTAAATGGTTAGCTTATTCTGAAAAATTGCTTTTCACACTGTTTTAATTGTCTGCATTGGTTAATGAGAATTAGATGCCACCCAAAAATGGCGGATATTCGTCATCGTGAGAAAGGCTAATTCTTGACGATTTCCTGCATATAACCGCGTGATAAGAGACTGGAACTAGTGCAATAATGTTAATAGAAAATGTTGATCTTTCATCGTAAAATACAAAGAAATGGCAGGTTTTTACGAGTGACAACAAGTTAATTCATACTCAGCATATGTTGCGCAATTTGTTAAGTTCATAAGTATAGATATATATTGCAACAATATACTGTAGAAGTTATATATCATTATCAGTCAAGGGCAAATTTGTAACAAGCTTACGCATTAAATGTTGACATGTTCTTCTTACGAACGCAATAAATGCAAATTAAGTTCCTGTAGGTCCAAATTAGGTTAAAATGAGAAAAGAATGTTCTTGCCGTAGGCGTATGAACGCTTGGTATGTTCTTCCTTTAACGTCATCAGTTAGATATTTCTTCCTTTAAAATGTATTATATATATAACCGTGTATGTAGATTGTAGGTAGTTGTTATAGTCATTGTCGTAGTACGTATCTGAAATAAAGTTGTGTGAAATTTACTGGTTGTCACGATTGAATGAAGAATAGAATACAGTCCCAAGTTAAGCGAGCGTGGAAGACCTATATACTAGCGGGGTTTCCACAACATAGTGGTCCTTCGAGCCGGATAGTGAACTAGAAGAGTACAACCAGGTAAATATGACGGATTTAGCGAAGCAGAAAAAGATACGTGGAGGACATCGAGGACACGCAAAAAAGCTGATTGGAGAGATCCAAGGAATATTGGAGAATGATGCGAACGAGAATCGTTACGAGTTAGAGCAGTTGAAGGACGCCTTAATCGCGAAAGTGGACGTTCTCAAGGCTCTCGATGATTCTGTGTTAAAATTAATGGAGGATTCGAAGGAAATTGACGAAGGGGAGTTCGGGCAGGAACTGTCTGACGCGAGCGACTGCCAGTTAAAGTATCGAAAGGTAGTTCATCTTGCAGAAATGAAGCTAAATGAAGTGTCATCGGGTAGCGTTACTAGCGTAGTTAATATAGCAGGAACGGTCAGTGACGTGGCCAGTACAAACGTTGCCAACGGTGGAAATATTGCGACGGAATCCTCGTCAGTTGAGAACTTCGAAGAGACGACGATATCGACATCACCAACGCAGCCTGTACAACAAACGAGTGGGAGTGTACGTGTGAAACTGCCTAAACTCGAGGTAAAAAAGTTTAAGGGAAGCGTTTTCGAGTGGCAAGAGTTCTGGGATGCATTTGAGAGTTCAATTCACACGAATGTCGGGTTGTCAGACGTCGATAAATTCTCTTATTTGAAAGGACTTGTTGAAGAGCCAGCGAAGTCAGCAATCAGTGGATTTTCTTTGACTGCCGCGAATTATGGATCTGCTGTGGAGCTTTTAAAACGGAGATTTGGGAAACCTGTCACAATACAAAGAGCTCATATTAACGAGCTATTAAATCTACAGGGAGTGTACAAGGAGCGAGAGACGGGGAGGTTGAGAGCGTTATATGACAAAATAGAATGCCATTATAGAGGATTAGTTGCGTTGAAAGTGGGCGAAGCTACGTATTCGAGTATTGTTGTGCCTTCTCTTCTCGAAAAGTTGCCAGAAAGCGTACGATTGACCATCACCAGGGGTGCGGATTTTAAAAACTGGACAATGACAGACTTGTTGGACCAATTTCGCGTTGAATTGGAGTTACGAGAAGAAGCTGTAGTCCTTGTCCCTAACGATGGACGCCAGTCTGGGTATGGAAAACGAGACAGAAATGTATATACGAACTCTGCTCTGTTTGCTGGCTGGGGAAAGGGAGTTTGTGCATTTTGCCGAGGAAGTCACAACCATGAAGCTTGCCAGAAGGTGAAGGACACCAGAGAACGTAAGAGTATTTTACGAAAATATTCTAGATGCTTTAATTGTTTAGATAAGGGTCACTTGGCCAGAAATTGCATGAATAAAGTAGTTTGCAATAGTTGTAAGGGACAACATCACACAGCTTTGTGTGAGAAGAAAAACACTGAAAGGGACGACGATAAGGAGGGTAAAAACCAGCATGAGGGCCCCAAGGATGTAGTAAACCCAAGTAATATGACATTTGTAGGTACTAGTTGTAGGATTGCGTTGCAAACGGCACAAGCGTTAGTTAAGGGCGAAAGGCAGCGCCGCGTAAGGGTGCTCTTCGATTCAGGCAGCCATAAGTCATATGTTACCGCTAAAACTGCGAATCTAGCGGGGTTAAAGGTTCTGCGCAAGGAATTGTTAGGCTTAAGCACGTTCGGACAGAAAGCCAAGGAGACGGAAGTTAGGGAAGTTGTTCGCGTTGACGTAAACCCTCTAGGTAGTGGCAAGGTGCTCACTCTCGAGGCTTACGTGGTGCCGGTAATTTCACGCGTAAGGAATGAGCACATTGAGGTTGTCAAGCACAATTTTCCTCATCTGAAGGACCTTTGGTTTTCAGACGTTAACAAAAGCGCGCATGAGTTAGAGATAGATTTGCTTATAGGTTCGGATAATTTGTGGAATTTCCAGCGCGGTCGTATAGTAAGGGGGGAGCCCGATGAACCCGTAGCGTTAGAGACCGAATTAGGGTTTGTGTTGTCTGGACCGTTGAAGGGGAAACGTGGGGATGACAATGATGGGACATTGGTGAGTTTTGTTGCTGGGGAAAGCATGGGTGGTATAGCACACGTTGGGAACGTTACTTTGGATGATGCGGTGCATAGATTGTGGGATTTGGATAGTTTGGGTATTAAGGAGACGGACGAGGTTTACGAGGCGTTTGGGGATAGCATAAGATTTGATGGTGTGAGATATTCTGTTAAACTACCATGGAAAGTAGGCCATGCAACATTACCAACTAACTATGAACTCAGCTTATCTAGAATGAAAAGCCAAGTCAAGAGGTTAAGAAAGCAACCAGATATTTTGGTAGAGTATGATAACATAATTAAACAGCAATTAGATGCAGGTGTGATTGAGCGAGTGCCAGAATTAGATACAGCTGAGAAAGTTCACTATTTACCACATCAGGCAGTAGTGAGACAGAACGCGCAGACTACAAAGGTTAGGGTAGTTTACGACGCTTCAGCAAAGGATTTAAAAAGTAACACTTCTTTAAATGATTGTTTGCA
>CACRXK020018301.1:0-10029 GCA_902702795.2 Paramuricea clavata
GTGATAATAAAGCTGCATATAAGTATAATGTCTAATGAAAACAATAGTGTAGATGTTTCTGATCAGAGTTCTGCATCTTCAAATTTCACATGTGAAGCATGTATTTTCGTTTTGGCAATTTGGCACGGCCGGACTAGCGATTCGGTCATCAATGTGATCCAGTCCGACTTTTATACCTGCACGATCCGACCTAATCCGACGCGGACTGGCAATCCGGTCCGACTTTTATACCTGCACGATCCGACCTAATCGAACCCGGACTGGCGATCCAGTCCGACTTTTATACCTGCACGATCCGACCTAATCCTACCCGGACTGGCAATCCGATCCGACTTTTACACCTGCCTTATATGCTAACTGTATATGCAAGATTAATTGCAGACATTAAGCATGCCGATACATATAGACTATATAGTACTATAATATGAGCATATTACATATAGTTTGAAAATTTATCTACTTGTTCAAATCAGCAGCAACCTTCCTAAGATTCTGATATTTATTCATATGTTATTGTTCAAATTAAAATTGATATTTCATTGGGAGAGGTGTAATTGCACCAATCAATCTCCATATTTTTTTATGAAATTAACATTTAACTATGTGATGGTATATTCAAGTTAACAAGACTCTACTTACATTTCACACTAACTCGTTAGGATGAATATGCTCAACTTTCAGTACTTTTTTATTTTACCTTGTCTAACACCAGATCAAATATTTTAATACTTGTGAAAGAGAGTGGACAATTTGATAGATTATCTTGCTGTCCCCCTGTGTTATGTGTAAACTCATTAAGACCCAATTCACACTAATCTGCTCTGTTTCAAAGCTCAATGTTTTGGCCTGTCTAACACCAGGCTATTTTGCATTGTTTGTTGTTAACACATTTAGATGCAATTCATCCTAACACTCCCCACTTTCAGTACTTTGATAGTTAATTATCAGATGATTTTACTCATCAAGATGAGTGTTGGTTATTGAAAGGTTAATAATTAAATGCAAAAGCTGCTGTGTTGGCATATTTAGAAGCAATGTGCCCTACTTTTATGCATGAGTCAATGTAAACCCCGCCCCCCCCCCCCCCCCGGGCCATAGTGGGGGTTAATAGGGGATTGGTAGGGGTTTAGATCAGGAAACACTCCCAAGAGGGTGGGGGATTTGAAGCTTTTAGAATTTATTTATCCCCAGGGTATGGGGGATTGGGTATGGATTAGTAATGGGCCAGTTGCCGATTTTTCAGCGGTTGTTCATCTCAAGTGGCGTTTTATCATCTAGCGCTTATTATCTTTGCTTCGTTCGTGTGCTTTTCAACATTTACAGGTATGTAGATTTTATTTAAATCCCCAAATTTGTAATGCAGATTTTGACCATCTGTTCTTTAAAATATCAACCATGAGGATAAGGAATATGTATTAACAGTTTATAATCATTGTTTGTTATTATTTTGCATGAATTTATATTTGAAATGTCTTGTATACATGTATACACATATACGATTTTCAGATCATCTATATTCAGACATCATGGACTGGAAATCTTTGTTTTTTAACGACTGCGGCATACCGGAAGAATATGCAGAGCGGTATGCAAGGTGTTTTGAAGAAAACCGGTATTTATATTGTTTATCAGTTTCATATTTTCATATCTCTGAGGATAGTTCTGAAATATACTGTTTTAATATATACACTGTATATATTTTATGGAATATGGAACAATCAATCTTTCACCTAGTGAAAATATCCTTACCATTGCACTCATAAACATTCATTATTTGTATACATTTTTGGCATTCACAAACTGTGTTTTTTTCAAATATGACTTTATGGTACAAATATATAAAAAGAAGACTATAAAGTGTCATGTATGCATTTATGATATTAAATAATTTAAGTGTGTAGAACTTTCTGTCACTAAAGAATGTCGAAAGTCAGCATATTTTAGTGGTGTACTTAATGTATTTTAATATTCATTTAACTAGAATACAAAAAGATCACATTGGTGATTTAAATAAAGAATTGCTCAAAGAAATTGGTATAACTGCCATTGGCGATGTTATGGCCATTTTGAGGCAGGTTAACTCTTTTGCATCACAACCCAGTTGTATCGATCCTGAGCGATCGACGGCTATAAATTTCATACCTTCGGTTCAGTGCATGCTATGAAGACAGAAATACCACCAATCGATTCAGAAATAAAAGATAGACTAGTTCCAAACGATAGTTATAGTCATTATTAACATTGTAACGATTTATGGGCCTTTGAAAGTCAAACACGATAATATTGTATCAAATTACGCAATTGTCTGAACAAAATACAGACTAGCCATACCTTTCGCTGAAAATAACTTCGGCCCCTTCGCACATATCGTCTTTGTTATAGTCTTGTTCGAATCCCCATCAAAAACACTATTTAGAGTGTTATTTGCAAGCCTGTATCTTCAAATCTGTATCTTTTATCAATATATTTCCATTTCTTGTCCGACTGTGAGCTCGAAGTGAGTTAATCCCAACCGGAAATACATCTGAAAACCGTCAAAACAATGCGACGTTTGTATCATATGACCCTGGAAAGGCCAGAAATGGATTCGCAAGGTCAAATTGCACCTACACGCGTGAGTTTGACGTCATACCGGCCAACAGGAGCTTCTTATTGGCCAATTATTGCGCAATGTTCGCAAGTGCGAGTAAAACGTACTAAAACCCGATACCTTGAAAAATTCAAAATAAATATTTCTAGTCGGCGTATACATATCAAACTTTCTACACGAAAGCGCTTGGATACAAAGAGTATTTTACACATATAGCCGTTCAGAAAATGACGAAAAGTTCAAGAGATATTCAAGATCTTGTAGATATAAAATCTAGAATCTTTGGCCAAGCGGTGAGTAAATATATGATTGTTTCGGTTTGTGTAATGCTCTGACGGCACTTGACCCCCCGTTCGAAAGGTTATTTTATTAGGATTTCAATGGTGGCTTTTATTTACAAGGGGGGTAAATACTCGCCGAGATATTTATATTAGAAAAATTGTGTCGTAATCTGATAGCACTTGTAGTCGTGTTTTATCACATATAAAACACTCCGCTACGCGTCGTGTTTTATATGTGATAAAACACTCCTACGCGTGCTTTAAATAGTACATATATATATATATATATATATATATATATATATATATATATATATATATATATATATATATATATATATATATATATATATATATATATATATATATATATATATATATAAGCAGAATGCGATGGCGTGATCAGCAGAATGCGATTGCGTGCCTACCACTTTCTAAAACCATCTACAATAAACAACGAACAGCAAACTTACGGATTCAAATCGAAGAAACCCCCACCACAAGTACCTGAGCTAAACGAGTTTGAAACCAAGATGACCATGCAATATGATCCATAACATCGAATTCAGAACACCTAGGCCCTCGGAGTTCCAACGCAAACTGTCCTAACACACGGAAGCAATCAATAAAGACGCCAATTTATATATACCAGCGGATAAGACTACAAACTTCTACAGAATGACCACCGACAATTACAAATCATTATTAAAAAAGAACATAGAGAAAGAATACAAGAAGGCACCCGTAGACACAGTGAGCGAGATCAACAACCAAGCGAAAGACATAGCTCGAAATTTAAGCCTAAGCGACAGAATCGAAACATTAGCATGGCTAGAAATCTGCGACAACATGGCCGACACGCACGCTTAGCTCCTTTGTAATGTAAATATTAAGTGAATAAGTTTAATAACCAGAAAAGCATTACGTTAACTTGCCTTTTCGGCTTTTGTTAGTCCTACAAACCAAATATGACGATTCCATAAATCGATCTTGAATGATAATCGTCGTAGCTACGTACTTGTTCACGTTTCGATGCAGGCTTTGTTCCCGAAGTAAAACAATTTTGCAGTAATTTGCACATATAATCACGCGCACTTTACTAGTAATCCAGGTTATTTTCACGACGGAACCCCATAATCGCTTCAGTTTTCAGGTTGATCGTACATCAACATTGGATTTCCATAAATCGTAATCAATACACTTTGTTCTCCCTATGAATTTTATCACAATTTTATCTAAAGATATTATATCAATACTGTTCCCAAGTTGAGGAAAGAATTGTATATTTTGCCTCTATTTTGCATTTTAAAATCGCCTTGTTACTTCGCTAAAACGCGATGCAAGCGCATCGAAATTTTGCTTTTTTTCATATTCTTGTTCGTGATTCATATTCTATAAAGGTGAGATAATATCAGCTAGTGACATAAAATATTAAATGTTGGACATAATTATGTCACTGACATGATTTACTTATCATTTAGCTATTGTCCATTGTCCATTGTCCAACAGTTTTAAAAAGTCATTTAAAGTCATTAGTCTAGTAAAACAAGCGAGAACTCCACAGGATAATACAAAGGAGTTTGAAGTGTTTGGCGACGAGAAGGAAGCATGTCTTTATTGGGCATATACATTTAAAGAGCGTTTCTTTACGTACTTTCCGGCTTTTCAATATGTTCATTAACATGACGTAATGACGGTGCGTGCCCTGCATTACAAACCGCTGGCTGTCGCAGATTTTTAGCCATGGCTCAAAATGAAGGATAATTTAATACTCTGAGGTGATACAATAATTTACAACAAAATACATTACACAAATAGAGTAAAGGCTACAAAGAAATAACCATAAGGGCTAATCAAGCTAAGTAGCACATTTAGACAAAAGACACAAGCGAAAGACGAAATGTATATACTGTATATAATCAAATCACATGCATTAAGGCAAAGACAAAGTACAATAGACGCAAAAGAATATATCATCAAAAATATCACAAATGGAAACCGAATTTAGTCATTATAAGCTTGAAGTAGAGAGTTTTTAAATAATTTTTTGAAGTTATATTTGCTTAGAGATTTCAATTTACTATCAATGGAATTCCAGATTAAACTACCACAGTAGCGCAGATTAAACCGACCATAATCTGTCCGAATTTTTGGAATATATAAAAAAATTTTTGTAGAAGATCTAGTGTTATAATTATGTACTTCGGAAACATTTTGAAAGAAATTATCAAAGACAGCGGGTAAATTACCCACGTGGAAGTCAAACATGAATAGAGCATTCTGATAGTATATTAAATCGACAAATTTAAGTATGTCACAATGTTTGAAAAGAGGGGTTGAGTGTGTCCTAAAACTGGAGAAAGTCATAATTCTGACTGCCTTTTTCTGCAACCTTATTAAAGTATCAAGATTAGATTGATATGTATTACCCCACACTGGTAAAGCGTACGTCAAATATGGATAAATGAGGGTATAGTATAATTGTTTAAGTATATGTAAACCCACGAAATTGCGAATTTTTGAGATTACACCAATGCAGCGTTTAATTTTGTTTGATATATGAGTAATGTGACTTTTCCAACGTAAGTTTGAGTCAAGGAAAATTCCTAAGTATTTGATATATTTTTCTTGTTTAATTTGACTATTGTTGATAAATAAAGCAATCACGTGGTTTGGAGTTCGCTGAGGGGGATGAAACAAAACAAAGTTTGTTTTGTCAATATTTAATGACAGTTTGTTAGCTGCCAACCAGTCGAAAATTTTCTCCAAATTTCTATTAATAGTACGTTATTTCTAGATTAACAAGATTTGCATCAGCATGAAAAAGATTAGTGTCATCTGCAAATATGTTAAATTCAAAAATGTCACTGCAGTTATGGAAGTCATTAATATATAAGAGGAATAAAAGGGGACCCAATACTGAACCTTGTGGAACACCATATTTAATTGGAGTTTCATCGGATTTGATATGCCCGATTGGGCGTCTGTTACTTAAATATGAGGAAAACCAATCGTAAGCCAAACCTTTTATTCCATAATGATCAAGCTTGTTGAGAAGGATGTCATGGTTTACAGTGTCAAATGCTTTGGAAAAATCTAAAAATATTCCACAAGAATACCATCCCTTCTCAATTGCTTGTTGAATGTTATCAGTTATTGAAAGAGCTGCTTGTAACGTTGAATGCTTAGAACGGAAACCAAACTGTTTGTTATATAAAATTTTATATTTTTCAATAAATCTAGTTAATCTTGTATACATTAATTTTTCCAAAATTTTACTAAAAATGGAGAGAAGTGAGATTGGGCGATAATTTGTTAACATAGTCAGTGGGCCTTTTTTGTGAATTGGAATCACGTTCGCTATTTTGAATTGGTCTGGAACCGTACCAGTCAGGAAGGAAAGAATGAGTATTATTTCAAGAGGAGTAGACAGGCTAGATTTAACTGTTTTTAGTAAATTAATTGGAATACTAAAAGGACTGTTGCTTTGGAAGATTTAAGTTTTCCAATTTCAAACTCAATTTCACTTTTTAGAATAGGAGTCATAAAGAAGCTGTTTGGCATAAAAGCTTGTGTCCTTGTATTAGTGCATGTAACAGAATCTGCAATGTTCTTTCCAATATTAGAAAAGTATTCATTGAATGCCAAGGATATATTCTTAGTATCTTTTATCTCCTGGCCATCCTTTATAATTTTTGTAGGTAAGCTATGTCCCCTAGGTTTCAAAGTAATAAGTTGCTTAATTCCCTTCCAAGTATTCTTGATATTCTTATTATTAGCAGCAAAGTAATTCACATAGTAGATTTTTTTACTAATACGTTGCAAATGATTTAATTTATTTCGATAGCACTTGTATTTAGATTTATAATATTCATTTTTTGTTGATAAATATTTCTTATAAAGTTTATTTTTCCTCTTAATTGATTTTCTAATACCAGAAGTAATCCACGGTTTTGACATAGTTTTAACCTCATTTCTAGAAATTCTAGTTACAGGTGCATGTCTGTCAACAACCTTCAAAATCTCAGAATGAAATGATTGAAATAAATTGTTAACATTGTTGTCATTTGGCAGTACATTATACCAATCAATATTAGAAACATCGAAACATTCATCTTTAAAATTGGAGTAGTTTCTCTTAAACAAGTTCAAATTATTATTTGGTAGTTCAGATATCTTGTTAATAATGAGAAAATTTGGAAGGTGGTCACTAATATCACTTAATATATTACCACTAAGAGTTAGATGCTCCAGAGAATTGAAAAATATATTATCAATAAGAGTTGCAGTATGATCTGTAATTCTTGTAGGTTTCAGAATATGTGGATGGAAATAATAAGAGCCCAAAGTATTCATAAAAGTATCAGTATCGGGATGTGTCTTATAATTTTAGAGGTTGATATTGAAATCACCCATCATAATACAATATTTATTCTCATTATGAATTTTTTCAATTATTGAATATATATATTTTAAAGTCATGTTTATATTTGCATTTGGGTGTCGATCGATCATAAAGACAACTTGAAAGATCATAAAGACAACTTCTCCAGTAACCCAACTTGCCGTCTAATAAATCCAACGAAGTCTGAAATAGGCAAAGTGAGCAAATGTATCCTCGACAGAATAAACAAAGACATTATTAACAAAACAGGCGTGAAACAATGGAAGAGCACTATAGACACTTTAAATTGGTTTAACAGCATCAACGGAAAAGTACGGCACTCGTTTCTTACATTCGATATTGTAAATTTCTATCCCTCAATCTCATCCAAACTACTCGAGGACGCTCTCAAATTCGCAGAAGCACACACAGATATTCCAGCCCAAGAAAAAGAAACAATATGGCATGCAAAGCAATCTCTCCTATACAACGGCAACATCGCATGGACCAAAAAGAATTCTTCAAACTCATTCGATGTTACGATGGGCTCGCTTGATGGCGCAGAAACGTGCGAATTAGTGGGATCGTACTTACTACACCAGCTTCCCGAGACCATTAGAAATCAAGTTGGCCTGTATAGAAATGATGGCCTGGGAGCATTTGAAAATTCACCCCAATGCCTCGAAAGAATCAAGAAACAGATTTGCAAAGTGTTCAAGGACAATGGTTTGAAAATAACAATTGATGCCAACAAAAAGATCGTTAATTTCCTGGACGTAACCTTAGACCTTAACAAAGGAACCGACAAACCGTATCTCAAACCCAACAATAAGCCACTCTATGTTCACAATGAGAGCAATCACCCACCAAGCATTATAAGAAACATCCCTCTAGCAATCAACAAAAGGCTCAACGAACTTTCCTCAAACAAGGAATCATTTGACAAAGCATCACCCGAATACCAACATGCATTAGAGAAAAGCGGCTACAATTATGACCTAAAATATGAAGCAACCAACAACCAAGCTACATGGAGAAGATCTAGACGCAGGAAAATTACATGGAATAATCCCCCATTTAGCAAAAATGTCGCCACAAATGTAGGACGCAAGTTTAGAAATATTGTGAAAGAATCCTTCAAGAGCGGGCACCCACTGCAAAAAATATTTAATAAAAACACATTGAAAATAAGTTACTCGTGCATGCATAATTTAGAAAGAAAAATCAATACCCACAACAAATCTATCCTCAGAGAAAACCCACAACAATCCGAAAGAATGTGTAATTGTAGATCGAAACCCGATTGTCCGCTAAAAGGAGAATGCCCAGCCTAGTCCCAGGCTCTCTCTCTACTCGCTGCTTTGATATATTTAAATAAGTCTTAAAAGTTTTTTGCCTGGGTGGGCTGTGCGGAACGCTTCAGCGAGAGAGCCTAGCAAATTTCGGTAAAATGGTCCCTGATTTCAAATAAGTGGTCCCTGGCCTGGTTACCAAGCATACCTCATTTGTAAATGGGAAATGTTATGGGAATTTCTTTGCATTTATAATTAAGTCATCAGTTTTGCTCTAATGCTGTCGGAACAATAGTGTTTACTAAAATATCTAGCCATATTAAATGCTATCTAGATGCTTGAAAATTATGCCGAGTCTCCGACTAAGAATGTTTTGACAACACCGTCATGTCAGGCAAATATTTCCAATCTCATCAGCAATTTAAACCTGTCAAGTAGAAAGCGTAGTTGTGTATACCAGTATGGTCTAGTGTTGATTACAACTTGCGAGTACATAAATAACATCAACGATTGCTCAAACTCGGTATCGTAAATTTATATATTATTTTTTTTGGTTGAGCACATTTTTAATACAGTTTGATTTGGTTATGTAGACATCGAACATGTACATGACGAACGAACATTGTCGTATTTATGATTAAAAGGTTACTTGTATATATAAATTTTCGGCCATATTAAAAATACTGAAATCTACTAGGCGTTCTGAAATCTACTAGGCGTTCTGAAATCTACTAGGCGTTCTGAAACACCTTGAGCGGTGACGTCACACCTACAATCGCGTGCAAAAATTCTTGAGACAAGCAATTTATTGGCTTCTTGCCTCCCCCGCCTTCTTGCCTCCCCCGCCTTGTGCAATATTGTTAAAACGATTTTGAGGTCAGGGCTTATCAAATAATATGTTTTCAACATTGTTAATGGGGGGAGGGGGCACGCACGTCAAAAAGATCACCAAAATGTGAAGAGTCTCATTATTTTTGCACGCGATTGTCTATGTAGTTTCGAGTAATGATAATTTTAATACGGTTATTTCGCTTTGCCGTAAATAGGAAGCATAACAGCCTTTGCTTGCTGTGAGTATGTGTTTCATGTGTGCCTAAGGATTTTACCTACAGTGTGTAAAATTGTGACGTCACAATGACGTCATCGTGACGTCATAAATGACCGTAGTAAATAGTTCATAAATTGAACGCGTCCCGCTTGAGTATCAAATCAGTTAGGAAAAGATGCCATCGACAAGCAGTCACGTCAGAAAAGTTTGAACAATTTTCCGAATGAGTTAAAAGCACGACGATGAATTTGTCAAAAAGTTTTATGAACTGAATTTAATTTAATTATTATATCGATGAACAAGCGTGTTGCAATGATCAGTGAGAAACGAGGAGAGCGATTAAAGTATTAAATTTATTAAGTGTTTCTATATTACAATGTTTTTCCCTATTTGTACCGTTTATATTGGCAGTGCCTTTTGACTTCAATAACTGT
>CACRXK020018302.1:0-10029 GCA_902702795.2 Paramuricea clavata
CTGTCTCTAAAAATCGTAGATCTATGGCAATGCCTAAAACGAACAAAATACCCACATCTAGCCCCCAGAATTCACAACGTGAAATTGACGAGTTGTCTAGTGACCTCGATGGCTTTATTGATGTCAAACGAAATAGAAGTAAAACCAAGAAATTTCTCGTAACAGGTATAGACGAGAATGTGAAAGAAAGCCAAATCTTATCTTTTCTTAATAAACGAAATATAATCCCGACTTATATTTCCATTTTCAAAAGTCGACGCAGGGGAACAATCTCATCTAAGATCCATGTCCCTTCGGCCGTCAGTTCCCTGCTTCAGGAAGATAATTTTGGCCTAAATACATACGTTGTAAGCCATGGAAATCGAAAGAAACACAAACTATGTGGTCAAAGAAAAGTAGCACCCATCTTGGGAAATATTCAACCTACGTATAATGGCTCATATTCCAGTTATAATCTCATCACGTAATTATAGATATAAACGAAATAGGCGCAACCTTACCAACCTAATTACTTTAAACATTTCAAAACGGAATCCTAGACCGACTAATCAAACCGCTAATAAAACTATATCTAACATGCCAACTATCCTCCTAACGAACATATGTCACATTTCGAACAAAGTTGACGATCTACACGCTATTGTTGAAATGAACAGTCCCTCCTTGATTATGATTACAGAGTCCTGGCTGAATACAAATATACCCGACTCTGCTATAAACATTGGAAGAATGTTCAATACCTATCGGCGGGACCGACTTACACCAGGAGGGGGTGTATTAGCATATGTGAACGCTTGTATACCAACTACATGTCTAAAAAATTTAGAAGAAGATAACAGAGAGGTCCTATGGCTGCTTCTTAAACCCCCCAGAACCCCTAGGCCTTTTAGCGTTATAGTGGCAGTTGGCGTCTACTTCCCCCCAGGGCAGTCGGCAGAAAGTGAAAGAGAACTGATTGAGTATATTACTAGGGGACTTGATTATGTCTTACGAGATTACCCGTCTGCTGGTGTTTGCATAATGGGAGACTTCAATCAAATGAAGCTGAGTAGACTATGCAGAAGATTTAACTTGAAGAAGTCTGTAAAAGCACCGACAAGAGGCACCAGAGTTTTGGACCAAATACTAACGAACATGTCAGATTTATATAAAGAAGTGGTGCACCTGCCTCCAGTTGGTCGCTCTGACCATCAATGTTTGTTGTATAGTCCCAAAACAATACAAACCGTGAAGCCTTCTACTCGAAAAGTGCGCCTAACGAAACCATGTAACCTAAATGCACTCGGCCTAAAATTAAACCTTGAGGACTGGAAATCAATATTTGAGGCTCGAGATATCAATAACAAAGTTAGTCTTTTTACAAATACTATAATAGACATATTAGATAAAACAATACCTGTAACCACGATACGTACCCATGCGTCTGACAAGCCATGGATGACGGCTTATATCAAAAAAGAGATTAAAGCGAGGCAAAAAGCCTATACTACTGGGAACATGACCAAATATAGACAATTGGCTGATAAGATCATTACACTTATCAAGAAAGCTAAAGCAGAATTTTATTCATCTAAGGTCAAAAGCAAACGCAAACACGATGCAGCAAAATGGCATAGAACGATATCCCAGTTAGCTGGCTTTGAAGGTGACAATCTAAACAACAACTTAATCTCAGACAGCACTCCAGATACAGCGGAAATACTGCAGAATATATTTACTAAACCATGGTCAAAACTTCCTGAAACCATAATCCCTAGTCTTGAAGACGTAGCGTCATCACTGAGGCAAGAAAATCCTCCTACTCCCTCAATTGGACAGGTTAAGACTGCCTTGAAACAACTAAACTCTAAAAAAGCCACCGGGTCCGATGGGATTCCAGCATGGGTGCTTAAACGATACTGTGAAGAACTAGCGCCCATCGTTCATGACATTATTTGCGCCAGTATAAAAGAATGTGAATATCCAACTGCGTATAAACACGCCTTAGTTATCCCAGTTCCGAAGGTCAATCCACCAAGAGATATCGAGAATGACTTTCGCCAGATATCCATTCTTCCCCAAATGGCTAAAGTGCTGGAAAAGCTGCAGCTCAAACTGAACCTTCCCAGTTCACGTATAAATGATAATCAGCATGCCTTTACAAGCAAACGATCAACCGTGTCCGCACTCACCAACATCTCGCAGAACTGGTTTAATGTGACCGACAATACTCACAGCGCCAAAAATGGAGTTCATGCACTATTCATAGATTTTCGCAAAGCGTTTGACCTTGTTGACCACGGAATTCTACTTCGTAAGCTCGCAGAAATGAATGTAACCAAAGCCTTTTGGCTATGGACACGTAGTTTTCTGGAAGATAGAAGACAACAGGTCAAACTAGCAGGAACCCTATCATCGGTCAAACCTTGTCCTGCCGGAGTCCCACAAGGTTCTGTGATGTCCCCCGCTCTTTTTAATATTCACATTAACGATATTGAGAACTCAATCCCAGATGGATTATCCATAAACATATGCAAATACGCGGATGATTGTACACAGGACGAAGTGGTGTCACAAGGTTCATCCAGCCATATGCAGGAGGCCCTTGAAGCAGTACAAGAATGGTCTAATAGGAACAAAATGACGATAAATTCGAAGAAAACAAAAGATATGTGGATATGTTTTAACACAGCAATACCGGCACCAGAACCATTGGTCATTGGAAACGAGGTAGTGGAAAGAGTAAATTCTCATAAACTGTTGGGTGTCTGGCATCAAAACAATTTGAAATGGAACTGTCATGTCAAGAACATTGTAAGGAAAGCAAATAAACGAATGTTTAGTCTGAGAGAATGCCGTAGGGCGAATCTTCCTCCTGAGGTCGGTATTACATGTTATGAATCCAAGATTAGACCTGTTTTAGAATATGCAGCTCCGATATGGGGTGGTTTACCACAATATCTCATTGATGAAATAGAGAGCATTCAAAACAGATGCATCAAAATCCTTGGCACATCTCGGTGCAACTTTGAAACGCTAGAACAAAGAAGGGCACACCTAACTGTTAAGGAATACCAAAGAATTCTAAGTGATCCGACCAACCCATGTAATAAACTTATCCCCCAACCTTTTACCCATGAACACGATCTAAGAACAACAAATAATCTACCATATGTTGTATCGTATACTAAAAGACACCGGCAATCCTTTATACCTAGAGCTATATCCCTTTTAAAACAGTCCTAAATTAATTTTATAGAATATATAACTAGTATAAACATTTTTAGCAACATTGATGTAAATAATAGTAAAATTTCTTCTTATCAATTTTAACCTTAGCACTTCTTGTAAATCCATTGTACTTTTTTAACCAAAGATGGATATTAAATGTTATTATTAATAGGTCCAATTTAGCACATTTATCCTAATCAAATGAATTTAATTCCCAAAGGAGTCAAGCTCATAAGAGGGTCCTGAAGGGGTAAAATGGGAACTGGGATTGATCTATTTTTAGACTGGGAAATGGGATTTGGATTGCTGGGACTGGGATTTGGCCACTGGGAATGGGAAATGAAGTCCTCAAAAATGGGAATGGGATTGAGGTAATGCGAGTCGATTCCCAATTTTTCTGCGTTTTGAGTACTTTAAAATACAATTTTGATCCGTTTTTGGTGTCTTTGGTCATGATTTTTGTTGTTAACTATTTTATTCACAGCACTACCTGCGAACAGGCATACTCTGGCGCCCGGAATTCTGGGTTTTATGATTATGCGTGTCTCAGAATGCTGCAAATGCAATTTCCGGGATTCAAATTTAAAAATTTTCCGTGCCTTTGGCACAAGCGCCCCCCTCATATTTCATAAAGTGTCCGCCACTTGCTTAAAAGGTCTTAAAACTGTTTATTCTACCGATAAATAAAGGGTTTTTTATTGACTGGGATTTCAATAACTGGGACTGGGATTTCTAATAAAAATCCAACTGGGACTGGGATTTTGCCAAAATTTCAGGTGGGAAATGGGATTGGGACCCCCCCTTCAGGATCCTCTCATAACACAAACAACTTTCTTTTAACATTAAAAATGTGTAAAAATCCATTGAATTCTACCAGGTTTGCTGCTATTGAATTGGGTTAGACGAGCAAATAAATTCAGCTTGCAATCTCATTTAGTAATTGTTAACTATTTTTTCATTCTGACAGGGGTCATCCCAGGGCTTCCCATTTTCCAAAATGGGTAGTTCTAAATGTAAAATTGGTAGTTCTAAAACTTAAAATGCCGGGCAGTTTTCGAGCTTTATATGAAAATTAATTATAAATTAAGTGCCCATACAGATATTTAAGGCGAAAACAAATCCAGCTGTCACTCTGAAAACCCATAAAATGACCATTCTGGATTTTTAAAATTCAAAATTTTCCAAGGGAGCATGCCCCGGCCAGGACCCTCCTAGCTATTCGGGCATCCAATACGCCATGGCAAAAATGCCTCATTGAAGGGACGTTTTTGGCGCAGTGATTAATCCATGAACCTTGTCTGCCACACAATTAGTCTGTGTTCACTACCTCTGTTCTTGTCGAGGAAGACCCCTGCATTCTGATAACTACAGATTGGCCACAATCTGATGCAAAATATGCTTATTGATAGCCAGTGATCTATTGATAACTTTACCTTGCCAGTTAAAATATAATCGGCCGATTCTCTAACTTGTTGTGTGTATAGTACACATATTTCTCCTGTCAGCTGACTACAGCGTTCATTTTCAAACATCACGACTTGACGTCGTTGTCCGTCTAGAGTGTAGTGGGTAATCCACAATGCTAAGAGAAACCAAAAATAACTAAATGTTACGCTTTTGACGATTGGCATTAGTTATACAACTGTACTTCAGAATATATTGAGCATGGCCGGGTTTTGAGGGAGTCGGTGACCGCATTTTGTGGGGTTGGTGGGGTTTGGAAGTGGGTGGGGTGGTGTGGGGTGAGGAGGTGTGCACCTAAAATTATTCTATCAAAATATGTCAACACAAATACTTCGTTTCTTCGAATACTTCCCTGTGAAAATTGTTACAGGTGCTAAAGCGTCCCAAGAGTATGCGCTTTAGATACTGCAAGTTTTCTTGCACTTCCGGTTCCGTGTATCCCAGGACCTATGAAGGTCGCGCGTGGCCAAGAGGCCCTGGGAGCGAGAATGGCCAAGGTGTAGACTGATATATGCGCAATTGAGACTCAGACAGTACTAAGCACTAATTAATAGGTCTGAATAATTACTGTGTGGATCGTTTTGAACTCCTGTTGTAGTGACTTTTAATCCACCACGATGTTCCACCATCTTCAAAAACCCGCCTCCACTGCCGGGTTGTTGATTACAACTGAACAGTTGTACTTTTCTGGACGGCTGTATCTCGTCGTCTCGACCATCCTGAAGTAGAACAAAAACTGATCTAAATAAAAACTACAGCTGGATAGGACTAAGACTAAGAGCCAATGGCGATCACATTGATGGGATCAGCACGAATCTACTGTGGTATATTGGTGACATATTAGAAGAGGTTCTAACAGTTTCTCGTTTATGTTGGAAAAGGACACGCGTTGTCTAGATCATTCACCTAAAGCGCGCTGTGAGTACAAATCATAAAATAATACAAGTCAGATGGCCCACCAAGAGGCACAAAATAGGCAATGACTTGTTACAGTAGCGGGCCTGTTAGTTTACTAACTCGATGATTCATAGAGATGACTCAAACGTACTGGTCCATTGTAGACAGTATGATTCTACAATAATCTGCCGTGGTGATTGCATCTGAACTATACCCGAAAAAGATCTCAAACGTGGTGATCCAATGTAGTATTCTACAATAAGCTGCCGTGGTTTGGGTCTAAACTACCTGAAAAATGATATCTCAAACGTGGTGATCCAGTGTATAGGTAGTGTTCTACAATAAGCTGTCATGGTGTGTCTGAATTACCTGAAAAAAGATATCTCAAACGTAATGATCCTGTGTAGATAGTATTCTATTAAGCTGCCGTGGTGTGTGTCTGAACTACCCGAAAAAGATATCTCAAACGTCTGCAGCGTCCAGTGTAGGTAATGTTCTACAATAAGCTACCGTGGTTCGTTTCCGAACTACCTGACAGAGATATCTCAAACGTGGAGGTCCAGCGTAGGTAGTAAACTAGTATTTTGCAATGTGCTGCCGTGGTTTGTGTCTGAACTACCTGAAAATTAAAATATAACTCAAATGTGGTAATCCAGTGTATACGTAGTATTCTAGTAAGCTGTCGTGGTTTGTTTCTGAACTACCAGAAAAAAATAACTCAAACATCAGGGTCCAGTGTAGGTAATCATTCTACAATAAACTGCCGTGGTTTGTTTCTGAACTACCTGTAAAAGATATCTCAAATGTTGTGATCCAGTGTAGGTAGTGTTCTACAATAAGCTGCTGTGGTTTGTGTCTGAACTACATGAACAGGTTAAAAGCACTTCAACGTTTTAAGCAAAGGCCCTTTTCGGAGTCTCAGTAACTTAATGCCCTGACCTCAAACTGCTAGACCGCCATTTACCAAAGGTGGGTTGACTACAAAATTTTTGTAGTTCGCTATAACTACAGCTACTTCAAAAATATGTAGTCAGCTACAACTACTGCTACTTTTGAACAAAGGTAGTTCGCTACTGACTACAGCTACTGCTTAAAAAATGTAGCGAACTATTTCGCTATTTCGCTACTCTATATTTTTTAGTTTTATGGTATTTGGAGCATCCACTAGCTCGGGCTGTAATATCATGCACCTATAACAAATCGACTTACGAGTAGCAACAGTAAACAAAAAGGGTCAAAGCAACATTTTTGTAAGCACTACAGTGTTCAGGAGTGCCACTTTTCATTGCGCTAAAATAATCTTTACTGTATAAAATAATCTTTTAAGCAAACCGTGTCTTAATATCATTTTACTCTATGAACGGGTGCTAACAATTTTAAAAAGTAGCGAATAGCGATTCGCTGTTGAAAAGTAGTCAACTATTCAGTGGCGTGCTGGCAGGGGGGGCCGGGGGGCCACGGCCCCCCCAGCTGGCAATTTTTGGGGGGCGCAAAAATGAAAAAGGGGCGCCGAATTTTGAAAGTGGGTGGGAACAAACGCATTCTCGAAACAATATGGTTACTTCCGCCAAGAAAAGACGTGTTTATAGGCTACAGTATAAAACGGACTAAGCGCATAGGCGACGTATATTAAATTACAGACTATTTTGCCTAACCGTATTTGCTCACAGTCACCCGAAATCGTTCATATAGAAACATGATCAGTGATCACAGGCAATGTCTCATTACCGGAATATTGGTCAGGTTTCGATCGAAGCGATCACGGGAATTATGCCCTTTTTTTGCTGGTATTATGCCCTTATATTATGCCCTTTATTATGCTTCACGAATCACGAGAGCGGCGCAAATTAGATAGTTGAAGTTATGATAACTGATGTAAAGTTGTGTACGCAATTTAGTTGTTTGCACAAGAAGCATGAGTAATGTAAGTAATGAAATAATGCTGAAACATGCCCTTTTGGCAGCCAGGCAAAGGAACCTTAAAATGCATATACGTGGGGTGCGCGTGTTATTGTATAAAAGAGCTTTAAGTTGTAAATGTGCTCAGAACAGTAGATCAGTAGAAAACAGAATTGGGAATAGATTAATCGCTGGAAGTAGTTAGCATTGTATAATTTAAGTACTACAACTAAATTCTAACCAAATTGCAAATTTCGACACGTTATAATGCCGTTTCCTGACCATCAGATTTCTGTCAAATCTTCCCCCAAAGTCCAGGAAATGGCATTTCAGAGACTCTAAATTCAAAAATTTTCCTGGGGGCATGCCCCCGGACCCCCCTAGACAAACCTCGCACCTGCGGCACTCGGCTCGTGCCTTCGGCCCTCGTTTATCAAGTGTAACATTATAGGGGCGCATATTGGCTGACAGCCCACTGGCCCCTCCAGATAAATAGTACCCAGCACGCCACTGCAACTATTTGGCTACTTTTAGGCAAAATGTAGTTCGCTATAACAACAACTACTGTTTTAAAAAAGTAGTCAAAAACTACTGGCTACTTGAAAATTGTAGTTCGCTACAGTAGCGAACTACAACTACTTCGCTACTACCCACCTTGCCATTTACTGCATGATATAGTACAGTTAAAGTCACCCATTAATGCACTTCTAAACGCTTGAAGAATATCCTAATACAATGTTAAGTTAATCAAACATACTCACCACAAAAGACAACGATCTACCAACCACGTTGTCAGCTGCAACATCCTCCTCAGATGATGAGTGGTTGCTGGGCGCACTAATGCTTCTTGCATGGTTTCTGCTCTTGGGGTTGGTGTCACTAGAAGGTAAGCCATTATTTGCTATACTGCCTTCACAGTTAGTTGGCGATTGTTTGATGACGCCATCGTCACTTCCCACACTGCCGTCACTAGAATTACCATTCATAGTGTCTTCGTTGCCGGCATTCTGCTCTGGCTTTGAACATGTATTATCGTTCATGGTGCCTTGATTGATAATACTTTGTCCATTATTTATCAATGAAGCAGCGTCAACCATAGCCTTGGATATTGGACTGAGGTCTTCACCATTCTTTTCTTTTAATTTCGGAGAATCAGGCGTCGCCATCCTTTTCTAGAGAATCCAAGAAAACACGATGAGAAATGATGAAAGTCCAATTAGACAAAGCTATATAAACCCAGATATAGGAATTAATTTCATACAATAAGCTTTCATTTCTTATTTTTGCTTTTAGTTTGAAGTTTCGTTTTCGCTTCTAAAAGACAATACCTGGATTAAAATTCTCAAATGATCGTTTGCACAACACAGCATGTTCAAAAATTGGGGAAGTGCCCACACACAATTTAAATAACTTGTACTTTACTTTTTAGAACAATCACTTTCAATTGAATGGAAACCTGTAAAGAATACAACTCATTCCAGTGGAAAATAAAATCCAAGACACAATAAATAGTCTTGAATTCGAAATATAAAGAAAACTTTGGGCACACAGCAGTAATGGCTATGGTAGTATGGTGGTCACCCTAATGCAAAGCGGTCTCAATTTCAGCTCAAAATTGAGTGGCAAAAAAATCGATTACTGTAATAATATCGCTTGAAGCGTCTCACTAAGTTCGGGGAAATTGACTTGAATCAAAACTTAAACTCGAATCAAAGTTTCAGTATTGACAAAATGGCGAAGTTTCGCTGCCAACTCTCATCAATTCTTATTCTCGTCTGACAGAGACTTTACAAATTATTTGTATTTTTTGTTATGGTTGAAGAATTTCTTCCATTCGAAGTGCGTAGTTTGAAGGGCGTCGTGTTTTCTAAAATCTAAATCTGCATGTGCATTGAATTCCATCAACTGAACTTGAGTCAATATCCTGGCCAAGAAGAAGTCTATAACACCCGTTGCTTGTCTCGCACGCTTCTTCATTAAAGTGAAATGCCTGTTTCATTAATTTCTCTTTAATGTACGTCGTTTCATACTTTATTGAGGGAAGGAAAACATCTTTACAAATATGGTATATGTGTATATAGGCCTACAATATTGTAAATTTTTACCCTTTACATATAATATAGGGAAAAGGTATAGCAACAACGACAACAACGACAACGACAACAACGACGACGACGACGACGACGACGACGACGACGACGACGACGACGACGACGACGACGACGACGACGACGACGACGACGACGACGACGACGACGACGACGACGACGACAACAACAACGATTTTTATTCCAACCATAATAGATTATTTACAATATATATATCTTTTGGAGATTGACTAGGTTGGTATTGGTAAAAACCTATAGAAAAACCATAGGGGCTTATCAAGTAGGCAACCAAATACTCAGGGACAATAAAAGTCCTTAGACTATTAAAAATTAAGTTTTATCGGTCGGTCGGAATAGTGTACAAAATACAAATTCAACAAAAAACAAAAAAACACGAAAACACAAATAGAGAAACAACTTTTAAGTTAATTAGGAATAAAGAATGCTTAAG
>CACRXK020018303.1:0-10029 GCA_902702795.2 Paramuricea clavata
TTTTGTGGTCTTTCTGGTAAACGGGTTTTTCTGAATCTTTGCTCGGCAGACACCCCCTAATCACTTTCCACATAGATCTTGAATTACCTTTATATTCCTCAATTTGATTCCGGACAAAGTTGGACTCTGCTGCTCTTAAAGATGTTTTTATAGAATTTCTAAGTTGCCTATATACATCCCAATCTTCCGCGTTACGTGAGAGGCGAAAAATTCTCAGCTTTTTGTCTCTCAGTTTCATCGTGCACTTTAATTCTTTATTAAGGTTACAGGACACCTTTTTTGGCGTCTTGCGGAAAATCGCTACTGCGCGTTCAATATCAGTCCGATTTTCATCAAATTTTCACCAAATGTTCTCCAGTGCATGCAAAATATGGTAAAGTTGTAAAATTAACAAACAATAAAATAATGTAAGAATTATTCAGGAAAATCTTAAATCGCGGTACCGTTACGCTTTTGAGTTATGTTCCTGCTGGTTTTAAGTTATATTTATGAAAATATAATTTTTATACAGTAAAATAGTTCTAAAAAATCGTGTTCGGAAATTTTTGTTTATTTCGTCATTCCGCTGATATGGCGATTTCTTTGACGACTGCAATATATTTCTGAATTGTTTTAGTAAATTGCTCTTTATTTTTAAAATATCAAAATTAAAAAAAAGCCGAACACGATTTTGAAACTGACGTCTTTAGCTATGCCCTGTGAAAATTTGAGAAAAATTGGTTAAAACCCGCAGGAGCATAACTCGTTTGAAAATCAGTAATTACCGTAAAATTTTTCGGGAGAAAATTGAATTTGAATATTACATTTTCAATGTTTTTTTTATTGCAGCGAAATGTATTTTATTAAATAACTCTGCGAGTTTTCAACATTTTCCTTTCAAAGTTGGTCAGATAGTAGAACTAGTCTAATGCTTTCATGGAAACCAATAAAAAATTTTTAGGCAAAATTAACACTCAAAGGTGTTCTGTAACCTTAAGTTGGATATTTTATTAATGTTTAGATTTCAAATGTGTTAGAATAGATGACTATTAATGAATTTTAGTATTTTTGCACAAGAGAAGAACATAAAAAATCGTATAAGTTCATTGGTCAAATTTGACGTATTAAGCTGTTATGTTCACCTACAGGTGAATATAACAAAACTGAAATTTTTAATATGGCGGCTAGCCGTTTGGTGGAAGTTACTGATAAAGAAATTAGCGAAATTAAAATAAATTCAGTACCAAAAACATAAAAGACTTGTGTAAAAATACTAAATCAATTACTCGGCTCAGGCTCGGATGTTGCAGAGTAATTTCAAAAATTTAAAGAAAGATGCTATATTGTTTTTACTTCTATAAACACTTGATTCGCATTTCACGATTGTTTGCAAATAATATGGTATTGGCTAATTAGTGAGAGTTCAGTAAATATTTAGTTTTCATAATTATAATGTATTAGGATATGAGTTATTGTATAACACTTGTAACAACCACGGCACGTAATTTGATATATATTTTAATTCAGATCAGCTGTCTAAGGACGAGCATTCCCCTGAAGGAAGAACTTTTCTTTTTGATATATGAACTGCAAAAACTATACTCCGTTCACAGAATGTAATCAATAAACCCTTATTACATTTTTCAGTCGAATAAAAATTTGAATAAATTTATATGCATATTGACCAGCTCTTTTTATTTCTTGTGTATAGAGTATTTCTATCAAATTTTAATTTCACTCAAAAAGTTTTATAAAGGTTTATTGTTGCTTCAAAGTTCATTAAGTATCATGAATTGTACTGTCTATACTATATCTTATACGGAAGAAGTCTTACAGCTGAAAATAAACTTCCTTTACAGACATTTATTTCTATATCTTGCGAATTGTTGCGATTGTTTTTATGTAATAAAGGAGAGCAAAAAAATAAAATTATTTAACTCCAACCGCCCTTACGAAAATTTCAGGTACAATTTATTATATGACTAGAAATACATGCATGCAGCATCCCCTCGCTTTTTTTAACAGATGAAGTAGGCTATAGAAATTCCATTTAACATGACGTAATTCGATCCATGTTTATAATAATAATAGCCGCTATGGTAAGATGAAAATAATATGAGAAAATAATAGGAGATAATTCTTTACCTAAAGAATCCGATTGATTTCATAATTTGTTATATATTTGGAATGTAGTTTTATGTTATGTGACTTTCAATTGGCTGAAATTTAATGTAAACTGTAACGGTAAAACGTTTCGAAACTTTGGCGCGAAACTGCAATAAAAAAAAAATTTTATTGCGAGCTAATACTCGTGCATGCGCACTAACGTCGAAGACCGTCCATCACATAATGGAGGACAACTTTGCACTTCGCTATGTTCTCAAGCTACCAGCTGTAAATAGCAGGGTGGAATTAGTATACCATCGCCCAGGGCTTACGCCCGGAACGGCGTTTCGCGCAGTTGGCTCGTGGGAAATGTTTTTTTAAATATCAACTCTTGTAATTATGAGAAAGATTTGCGAAAATGTTTGCATATAAGAAATATGCGAATTGTCAGAAATGCTAGTGCAATTCTTTAACAAATTAGCTTCAGAAATGCAAGAAATGCAGTTATCGAGCTTCAAGAGTAGCAGTTATAGCACAATCGCCTGGCAGAAAACTTCTTCACACCCCTATCATCCAACAAAGAGAAAACACGATTAGGCGAAATTCAACTCCCAATGTTTTATATATATGTACAGTATATATATATATATTTATATGTATATATATATATATATATATATATATATATATATATATATATATATATATATATATATATATATATTACCAGCATTAAATTAAATAACTAACGGCATATCAGATAGATGATTCAGTCCTAGTTTTTGGAACAGTGATCTGGTGATTTTTATTAATATATTTTAATTTTCAGGCCATCGAGGACCTCGTGGACCACCAGGAATATTTAGGGATTTTGTAGGTATAAAGCTTTTCACTTCTGCGATATTTGATCCAGTCTTTTGCTTTTCCCTCTATAAGGCACTTGACTTGCATTTCAAGACTGTTTCCTATGTATAATATTGACTATTTAGTATTAGAGTTAAGTTGGATATTTTATTAATGTTTAGATTTCAAATGTGTTAGAATAGATGACTATTAATGAATTTTAGTATTTTTGCACAAGAGAAGAACATAAAAAATCCTATAAGTTCATTGGTCAAATTTGACGTATTAAGCTGTTATGTTCACCTACAGGTGAATATAACAAAACCGAAATTTTTAATATGGCGGCTAGCCGTTTGGTGGAAGTTACTGATAAAGAAATTAGCGAAATTAAAATAAATTCAGTACCAAAAACATAAAAGACTTGTGTAAAAATACTAAATCAATTACTCGGCTCAGGCTCGGATGTTGCAGAGTAATTTCAAAAATTTAAAGAAAGATGCTATATTGTTTTTACTTCTATAAACACTTGATTCGCATTTCACGATTGTTTGCAAATAATATGGTATTGGCTAATTAGTGAGAGTTCAGTAAATATTTAGTTTTCATAATTATAATGTATTAGGATATGAGTTATTGTATAACACTTGTAACAACCACGGCACGTAATTTGATATATATTTTAATTCAGATCAGCTGTCTAAAGACGAGCATTCCCCTGAAGGGAGAACTTTTCTTTTTGATATATGAACTGCAAAAACTATAGTCCGTTCACAGAATGTAATCAATAAACCCTTATTACGTTTTTCAGTCGAATAAAAATTTCAATAAATTTATATGCATATTGACCAGCTCTTTTTATTTCTGGTGTATAGAGTATTTCTATCAAATTTTAATTTCACTCAAAATGTTTTATAAAGGTTTATTGTTGCTTCAAAGTTCATAAAGTATCATGAATTGTGCTGTCTACTATATCTTATACGGAAGAAGTCTTACAGCTGAAAATAAACTTCCTTTACAGACATTTATTTCTATATTTTGCGAATTGTTGCGATTGTTTTTATGTAATAAAGGAAAGCAAAAAAATGAAATTATTTAACTCCAACCGCCCTTACGAAAATTTCAGGTACAATTTATTATATGACTAGAAATACATGCATGCAGCATCCCCTCGCTTTTTTTAACAGTTGAAGTAGGCTATAGAAATTCCATTTAACATGACGTAATTCGATCCATGTTTATAATAATAGTAGTCGCTATGGTAAGATAAAAATAATATGAGAAAATAATAGCAGATAATTTTTTACTTAAAGAATCCGATTGATTTCATAATTTGTTATATATTTGGAATGTAGTTTTATGTTATGTGACTTTCAATTGGCTGAAATTTAATGTAAACTGTAACGGTAAAACGTTTCGAAACTTTGCCGTGAAACTGCAATGAAAAAAAAATTTTATTGTGAGCTATTACTTGTGCATGCGCACTAACGTCGAAGACCGTCCATCACATAATGAAGGACAACTTTGCACTTCGCTATGTTCTCAAACTCCCAGGTGTAAATAGCAGGGTGGAATTAGTATACCATCGCCCAGGGCTTACGCCCGGAACGGCGTTTCACGCAGTTGGTTCGCGGGAAGTGTTTTTTTAAATATCAACTCTTGTAATTATGAGAAAGATTTGCGAAAATGTTTGCATATAAGAATTTTGCGAATTGTCAAAAATGCTAGTGCAATTCTTTAACAAATTAGCTTCAGAAATGCAAGAAATGCAGTTATCGAGCTTCATGAATAGCAGTTATAGCACAATCGCCTGGCAGAAAACTTCTTCACACACTGCAAAAAATCCATTTTCGCTTTGAGTTATTTTAACACATAAATTTGCGTAAAATGCAATGTTTACTCAGTTTAAGAGTATTTTTACTCGAATATGCTGAGTATACTCAGTAAACTCAAACACCTGAGTAAACTATTTTGAGTAAACCACTATCGTTTACGCAGTTATAATCGGTAAAATTACTCATTTGAGTAAGTTGCTTCATATTTACTCGTTATTCTCGAGTAGAATCGATGTTTTACTCTAACATTGAGTTAATATACTTTCCGGACTGATCGAGTTACTCAAAGCTGAGTAAAGCCTGCGAATCTACTCAATGTGAGTAGAATGTACTGGTCACTCATGGTTTGAGTATTTTTACACCGGTAAATTTTTGAGTAAGAAATTTCGAGTAAACACCACCGGCTACACAAATGTGATGAGTAAATTTACTCAAAGGGTAAATTTACTCAAAGACCGTATCAAACAGTTTCCTCAGTGACTCAAAACTTGTGAGTAAATTGACTACAATACTCTTCAGATGAGTCAACTCAGCATCGGACAACCGGCTTTACTCACAAATAGCAGGACAAATAGCATCGATCAAACATCGGCAAGAAATTGCTCGGTGAATAAATGTGATCGACTCATCGACGAAAGTCGGCAATAAGTCATGGCTGCTGATCATCATGTGATCGGGAACTTTGGGACTAAGGTTATTTCAAGTCCTGATTCCTGAATAGAGTAATTCGTCATCTATATTCATCACACGATAACAACGTTGAACCATAGTTAATAAATAGAAAGCACGAGGTCATGCACAGCATATATTTCAGTGTGGTTGCTTATTCTGTGATATTACGCTGCGATCAGAACACACGCAGCGATAGTCTTGTCAATAATCCCCTGCCTTTACAGTGACGTAAATCATATCTGACGACGCGGTAAGTTCAAATTTCAGTGCCTCGTGAATGCTTTGGTGGACATATATTATTCATCTGTACCGTGAGGAATTTCATGGCGAAAAGCGTCAACTTCTTCTTCTTTTATATCGAAGATGGTAAATAGTGTAAGAGGCATGAAGACTTGGCTTACAGAGATGGGTTTGGGAGATTGTTGTCTCTCATTTGAAGGTATATTTCCAGATTTTTTCATGTAGACGTTTGGACAAATAAACAGCAACTGAGTTTGGTTTACCGCGCTTCATTCGCATTTGCTTCACTAGTTTAAACTTTGTCGCGTCATGATTGTCTACTTCAGAATTTTCGAAGCTTCCAACGGGCGATTATAACAGAAACAAACTAAAGACGAAAAGCGCATTTCGCATCACAAAAAGCGTTAAGATTGAGCGCTGTTAGCCGCTGTGGTATTGTGGCACAATGCGCGCCTCCCTCCATATGGACGTTTGCAGTTGTATGTTTGCCTAAATATAAGTTACATTGATCGATCATATTTTCTTTACTCACAACTCTACGTGTTTACTTACGCTTAAGACAAATATTTGTATGTCTGTAACTGTATTTATAAGAAGGGAAACGGATTTAACTACAGAAAATTCAAACCATCGGCAAGGTGTAATACGATACGTTTGCATTGCCATTGCGCCTATTAAAGGGCATATGAAGCGTAAATTTTGATATTTAGTTTTCAGCTCTTCTAGGAATATAAAACGCGCTCTTTTAAGTGTAATACTTATTTTTACATTTCAACTTCTTTAAAATGGTGAAATTTGCCTTCAAACTTCGCTTTTTGGCAGCTTCGAGCCCAACTCGCATTTAGGGGCTTGGGTCCGAGCGATGACGTAGGAAGTTGTACCCGATTAATATACATCACGATGCTTTCAGCTTTCAGCGTCGATTAGCATAACACTTGACTTCGGACGAAAATTTACATTGTAATTTACAAGTTGTGCGCTGTAGTTTCCTACTGTATATCTGTATTCAGTGTTTAAATCAGCAATTCAAAGCTTTGTTTGGAGTATCAGTTTGCGAAGAAATGGCAAGCGAATATGTCACCGACGATTCGGAAAACGAGAGCATGTCCGAGAGCATGTCGTGTTCATCTTCGAGCGACCAAGACAACAGTGAAATCGTCGAAGACGTATTAGCCGGGTCTTATCAGCCTTATGCTCACGAACCATTAGCAGAAACTTCTGACGAGGATGAACAAGAAGAGGTCGATGTTGATGGGATTCCTTTACAAGAAATTGAAGACCGATACGAAGGAATACAAACGATTGAAAATTGGTGTTGTTGTGGGCATTGCGACGCGCGTTTGTTATTTGGTCCAAGAGAATACAGATGCTGTCACGAGATAGATGCGGCAAATGTTTTTAAGTCAGAACCAACAGAACCTGTTCAATGCGTTACTGAACATCCTGATTTTAACGCTGTTGTATTGCATCCTCGAGTCCTGCAAGTTGCAGCGAATGGATTGAGAACGAGACAGGGTAAAAGGTATAAACAACTTGGCAGCGACGAAAATAGCTACTTGAGAGCAATCGCATACAGACTCTTTATATCTATGGTATTTGGGTTCATGGGATTTGACAATTCAAGACCGCTCCCTGCATGCGCGTATACAACAATTCGAACAAGGTTTCCAAAGGCGAAAAACACCGAATATACTGGATATAAGTCAACAGAAGAGAGGTAGACTTTATTATAAACTTTTGGACAATATTATTAAAACAACCTTGACTGCTCAAGTCAGCATAATAATCTACCGTGCTATTTTTACACCTATTATATCTCAACTAGGTGGAACTTAGGTTTATTAGAAAGTTTTACATTATATATAACATTTTGGTGATTTTGCTATTTACAGTGCAAGACAGAGATTATGAGAGATATACTTGTTCATGTATTGCATGAGTCAATGTATTAACCCCAAGTCCCAACCCTGCACCCCAAAACAGGGTGGGGGTTAATATACTTGAATGGTAAGGCCCAAGGGTTTGAAGCTTTTCACATTTGTTGGTGTGGTACATTAATTGCAAAATCCTACCTAATATCTGTGATTGTTGCAATGTAAGCTATCAAACTTGGCGTTTATTAGTACTTCTAATATAGTACTATATAATTTATAGTACTTCTGTGTTGAGAAACAGTCGGCCGCCTAAATTTCAAATGTATTTAGCCCTAAGTCTGCCGCACAAAAGAGCTATTAGCCAGGTAGGATGGTTCGGGTTACATTTACTCATGCATAACATAAAGTAGCGACCATAATATATTATCAACAACACAAAAGTTCATTGTCATGTATGAAGTGGTAAATTAGCATTGTCCACGCTTGTGACCTTTCATGGGTTTTTTGCACTTTGTACAGCACCGCGTCTTTGGTGTATTGGTAGGTTCTGGTCCAGAGGCTGTCAGCTGAAGCTGATCTTGTTCACTCACTATAATATAATAAAAAAATGAAATAATTACTATACTTTTGTTATTTTACTGTGTAATGAGATGATTCAAGAGGAAAGCATTGGGTGTTATTTAAGCACCAATGCCCAAAATGTTCCCCTACATGACTAACATTAGTCAAATAATCTGTTGCGATGGCTTACAATAGTATGATAGCAACTGCACTTACAACTGGGATATAACTGAACTGTCATTTCTTGTCTTTTGTGATAATTATCAAGGGCAGTAAGGCGGTCCACTTTATTGCTGAATTGTGAGCTAAGCGGAGCAGGAACATTCTTCAAAAACTCAAGAATTTTGAGTTTCATAGATGCCTTGGTATCTTTAAACAACATATTCCTCAAATCTTTCACATAATTGTAGGAGGGGGGGACTGGAACAGTTCGAACCAATTCATCACCGTTTTTATATTTTGGGTAATGAATGCTATAATAGACTTTTCCATCTTTGGTCTTTTTCGCATCCCTCTTGATGTTCTCATTGAAGTGAACAATAGCTAATGCATGTCTAAAGATGGAGAAAATAGAAACTGAGTACAATTAGGTGACAGATATGAAATAGCAAATGAGTTACATGAAGTACACAACAACGGTAACTCCAAATAAAGACAACATTTTTTGATTCTACGTTTCGACTTTATTTAGTCATCATCAGGATTCCTGATGATGACTAAATAAAGTCGAAACGTAGAATAAAAAATGTTGTAAGTCGAAAACCGTTGTTGTGTATTTTATGAAAATGCTCAGTGGTGCCCGCAGTTACATGAAGGTTACATGTATTGTAACCGTCATTGGCAAAGTTTATAAATAAATAAAAAATAAATAAAAATTGTAATATATTGTACCTGCAATATGTGCCTGTGTAGGAGTAGGCTGTCATCTTTGGGTGGAACTGGTTAAGCGTGGAGTGGAAAGCTTCCAAATGACTTGTTTGCACTTCTGGAGATAGCTTCTTCACATCATTCAGCATTTGGGTTCTTCCACATATGGCCACAACTTTATCATAAACATCAGTACCTATAATGCAAAAGTATAAACAGCCTCATAGCATCATTTCAGAAAACATGTGCAGCTCCCATTCTCCCCACAAAGAAAATGAGAAGTTTACCCCCCCTGAATGTCTAAATTATATTCTCACCCATCCTTATCCATTTTCTGTTCGGAAGTTCTTCATGTACACATTTCGGGAACAATGGATCTGCATGGTTTGTGTGGAGATTTGCAATGTGCCTTGAATATGATTTCCACTTTGCCAAGATGAGCTGTTCATAGCCAGACTTTGTGGAGCAAGCACACCAGTATAAATGATTTTTGATTGGCTTTATCCACTGCAGAACTGCTTCACAACCTTTTTCTTTAGCTAATTTTGCCAACTTTTTGGTTATGCTTTTGGAAACATGCCAGATATCAAAGAAATGATGGACCAATGGGTATGCTGCCCTCAACCACTTTGCTATCCCTCTGTGTCTGTCAGATATGAATGTTTGCACTTTCACTCCTGAATTGGTTAGGAACTTAAAAGAACGTTTTGCACCTTCCAGTTCCATAGCTTGGCTTGAACCAGTTTCATTAGCCTGAAATTAAAAGGATTTGAGACTCAAGTACAACATTAGCTCTTTTCTACCCCCTGCTAACCACACAATTTTCTAAACTATGTTAGACAGAGTACTGTCGATGCAATAGAAGTGTTGATAAAATATTGCATCAATTCATTACCTAGAATTGATCAATTCAATTCCTTGAAAATTGATCAACTTCCTGTGTGCTTGAATCGACCAATTGCTTTTCGTTTCAGTGACTGACTGACCAATTGGGAACAAGCAGCCAGTAAACAGGGAGTTGAGCAATTTTCAAGGATTTGAATTGATCAATTCTA
>CACRXK020018304.1:0-10029 GCA_902702795.2 Paramuricea clavata
GGCATATTTTTCAAGCTCGCCCGGTGTGGATATACACTCAGAGTAACATCACAAACAACAAGATGAAGATAAATCCAAGTTGATAGATAATTTCGGAATAATTTCGCAAGTAGAATAGCGAGAAAACAAGACAGCCAATTCGAGATAAAATCAAGATACTTTTGAAGTCAAAATCTGTGCCAAATGGTTAGCACTATTTTCCATCCAGCAAACCGCCCTATCGATTTTTAAAGTCGTTTCATTTTGGATTTTTTTGTTAATTCGGTTAGGGTTAGAGTTCGGGTTGCGGTTAGGGTTAGGGTTAGGGTTAGGGGTTAGAGTAGTGGTAGGATTAGGTTAGTTACATGGCCATTTTAGTTTCCTTTATTACATGGCCACTTTAGTTTCCTTTCCGAAAACATACGCAAATGGATGATACAAAACAAACTTCAAATTCAGCCCAGTAAATCGAAACATATGTTCATTGGACCTCCCTATAACCTTAAGAATAAATTAAGTATCTGGTAATCCTATTTTAATTAATAATAAGCTAATACCCAGAAGGCCAGAATTAATAAATATTCATGCCTTGGCGTGAATATGGACGAAAGGTTGTCTTGGGATAAACATATTGATTCTATCTGTTCTAAGGTTGGTGCCCGTATTGGTGCAATGAGACGCGTTGAACCTTTTGTACCACTGTCGTTTTGTACCACTAATATGCTCTTATACAGCCTTATTTCGATTATTGCAGCCCCTTATGGGATAATTGCGGAATTGGGCTGAAAGATAGGTTGAAAAAATACCAAAATCGTGCTACAAGAGTAATTACTGGGGCAACTTACGATATTCGGTCATCTGAGTTACTCGATAATCTAAATTGGAAACCTCTCGAAGAAAGACGAAATTATCTTAAATCTATTTTCATATAAAATTCTGAATGGCTACACCGCACCCAGTCTTAAAGAAACATTTCAATTTAATAATGAAAGACATAATACTTACAATCTTAGAAATAGGGATACTGATTTAACACCACCTATGCCAAAAAAAGAATGCGGCAAGAGGTGCTTCAGTTATAATGGTGCCTTGCATTGGAATAATCTTCCCAATGAGGCAAAAATTGCTGAATCCTTGAGCTCTTTCAAATCGACATTAAAACAAAAAATGAGTTGAATCTTGCTTGTGTATAATCGTGCAGCTAAAATCACCAGTATTTTGTTTTTGTTTTATTTTTGTATTTCTTGTAAGTAGTTAATTTCTTGTAAATAGGTAATTTCACGCCCCTCATGGAAACCAGCCTTCCCACGGTTGTTGAGGCTAGCGTGGTTTAAATAAAGTTTTGTATGTATGTATGCATGTATATGTATTTAAGATGTCTATTATTCGGTATTTTGCGGGCAAGAATCTGAAAATTTTCCTCCAAAAAATTGCGAGTCGACTTTTTCTCCCTAATTCGAACCCTGACATCATATAGTAGGCTACGTACTTTGGTTGTTGCAGCATGAATCATGATAGAATATTGCGTCATAATAAATAACGTGAAAATGTTTGCAAGCTGTGCAGAATCCATTTTTTGAGTGGTTTGCTTATTGTATTACGATTTTCAGCTCAATACAACATGGAGCCTTTAGTCTCCACAACAATTGACATGCTCATGATGCCAATGAATTCTCTAATTGGAATGGTTGGCATGAAAATCATTAAACTATATATAGAGATATGTATGGAAAATGGTTGAAAATATATATACTATATATTCGTAGCAGACAGAATATTATATTCTTAATGTATTTTTATATACATAAAAGAATACATCGATACCAGGGAAACTTTTGCAAACTTTTTAGCATGAAAAGTTTGCTTATTTTGCACGCAATTACGGTCAAACCCTCGCTCCCTGGTTATTAGCCTGCAAATTCAAAACGTTCCGTAAACGTTTTGATCTTCACCATTTCATTTTCATGCTAGATTTATTTGACTATATATGTGTATTGTAAGCATTGATAGCTGTAAATTATTTTTTATAGTATAACAATTCAATTTTTTTTCTTTCTTAATACGTCAACAATGCAACTGCATTCATTGGAGTATGGAACGCGAAAACTATACCTCAGTTCATATTACTCGATATTGGAAGCACCAGAAAGGTATTACTGTAATTTTTTCTTAATATTCTTCATTTGTTTATCATTTTGGCATTTGTAAAATATGGATCACAGGAAACTAAAAATATGTGTAACTACAGGAAGAAGAGTGTCCACTCGATGGTAAATGCTTGGGTGGTAGCATCGGAACGGAACTTTGGCTATTCCATCAACGCGCCAGGGATAGCAACAAATCAGCAAAAAAAGCTGCTGTCAAAGAAGGAGATATCGTTCCTGTTAAGGAGGATATATTTCCAAGAAACACGTGGAAGTTGGGCAAATAAAGGAAATGATTAGGAGCTGTGGTAGGATTTCAGAAATTAAGGCCTAAAAAGAAATACCGTGGTTCCAGTTTCATATCGTGAAAAAATTAGGGTCGGTAGGTCGGAAATAATTTTTTTTTAAATATTTTTTTTCATAGTTTTGGCGTTTTTTTGCTGGGCGATTTGCAGTAGAGTCCCGACATCAATATTAACTATGGATACGTAGTTCCTATGGATAAATTTAGGCAATTTGCTTCAATAATTAGTGTGACAACAGACGCCATTTTGGCACACTGTATGAGCAGCCCGCAACCACCCGGAGATAATAGGGTCGCACGGTCGATCGCGTTGAAAAAAATAATAGGGTCGGCAGAAAAAAATAGGGTCGGTCCGGAACCGGAACCACAGATATTTTTTTAGGCTTAAGCGATCGATTGAATATCTTGTTCCAGTTGAATGTAATCAGGAACCTGTAGCAATTTCTGGAGTTTCTAATGTCAAAGATTTGAGTGTGGCTGATATAGCAACGTGGCATGTGTTGTTATCAACGCGGAAGATGCAACACCTACAGTTATGAACAGTAGAGGAAAACCAGGACGACGACCAGCAGCTATCACGAGTGACTAGAAAAGACAGCCATTTTATTAATGTATTGTATGTATCGAGAAGTATATGTTTTGTTTGAATTGGTTGTCGATGTTAGTTACAGCTGATTCAATTAAGGTTTTCCTTCCAAAACCTTAAACCTTAGACTCTGAGCGCGCAAGGGATGATAGATATTCACCTATTAAGCCCTTAAACTCAGAAAATTGCCTTTCCAGCTAGTATGTTTTCTGTCGTGAGTCTTCTATTCAGGATGTCTCAAAAGAAACGCTATCGAAATTCAACAGGCTGTCGTGCATGTTAAACGTGGTTAAAAATTCAATTTTTACATAGGACGAAAGAAGAGCTTTTCAATGATACTCTTTTTAAATCGTAACGATGAGAAATGGCCACATACTTGTCAATAAAATTGCCGGTCGAAATGACATTCTTCCACAGTTGCGAATTGCATGTAAAACGAAACTTAGACATTTCCCAAGAGGGAATTAAAGTTGAATGTTAAATTATCTAAAATGAGCTCAACTCGTCAATCTTCGTCTTAGTGAGACAATAAGAACGTCCATTATTGCATTAATTAAACATGGTCCAATTAACCACTGAACAGAGAACATTCGTAATCAAAACGTTTTACGAAACAAATACCTTGCAGCAGGCTCGCGTTGCTTTTGGATTGATTAACTTTGCGTAATTAATGTATTTTCAATTCCCAGCGGAGGAAGAATGTGATTTCGACCGACAATTTTTATTTGACGAGTATGTGGCCATTTCTCAACGTTACGGTTTAAGAAAGGTATCATAGAAAAGCTAAATAACAGCTCTTTCGTCCTATGTAAAAATTGAATTGTTTGTAGTTAAGTTTGTGATGCACAACAGCCTGTTGAATTTCCATAGCGTTTTTTCAGACACCCTGCAATGTCTCAGACATTTTTGCAAAGCCAGATTTCAAAGTTTATAAGTCTAAAAAAGCAATAACCCGTCATCCCTTGCGCGCTCTGAGTTTAATGTTTATGTCTTTGGAAAGACAGCCTTGATTGAATTAGCTGCATATTCCATCAATCCCTGATCAATGGGTTCAATCCCTGGTAGTAATCACGAGGTCCAGGAGCCGAGTCACATGACTGAAAGTACGGCGTGACTTTTGTAGATTATGTATTTTTTGTTTTGTACTTGATGTGAAGAATTTTCGAATAAAATTGAGAATTATTGTTTGTATTAAAAGTCCAAACGAATGTATTTCATCCGGAAATTCTACGAACTATATCCCAAAATTTTTCAAACTTTTTTTCTATTAATTTCAACCTTTTTCTATTAACTTCATTATACATTACATTACATTTATATTGCAATTGTAAACTGATCCTGGACGACGTTTAAAACTACTTAGGATTTAAATTTTTCATCGTTTTGCAAAATAAATGAATACATATATGAATATATATTGGGCACTTTTCGACATTTCATGAACCATTTCAAAGAAAATATATAGCAAAGAGTAGAAAATATATAGTAAGCTTCGAACCTGCAACCTTCGAGTTACTAGATCCATGCTCTACCAACTGAGCTACTCACTCGAGAATATTTCACCTTTATCATATTACCGAGTGAACAAGACAACAAAAAGAGCTCTATACTATCTACTGGCAAAACAAACAACTTAGAATTAGCCTTAGCCCTACGTTAGACCAAAAGGCTGTTCCCTCAACCTTTTAGAAAAACATTTGAACATTGAGTTATTATCACGGCTCGAACTGCTAACGTTAAGTATACAGAAGGATGTATAAAAACATTTATATTGCAATTGTAAACTGATCCGGCCTACGGAGTTTAATGATCTATATATTTCAAACAAAGTAGATGATCATTATTGTTGGAACTAAGTATTCAGTAATTATTAATTATAAAGAGATGTCCGTATTAGAGTAGTGTCCGTATTAGAGAGGTGTCAGTATTAGAGAGGTGACCCTATAAAAGAGAGATGTCCGTATAGTCAGGGAGGTATCCTATGCCTATGACAGAGGTCACCGTATATTAGCGAGGTGTCTGCATTAGAGAGGTGCCGGAATAAAGAGATGTCCGTATTAGAAAGATGTCCGCGCATAGAGAATTCGACAGTATAAAAATATTATATGGTATATATTCAGCATTGTTAATATATAACACATCGCCACAGAGGCAGTACGTGATAATCCTGCACACATGCATGAAAACCCATTAACTATAGTGGTATGATGCGTAACATAACAAACATGCCAAAAGACTTCTAAAAATAGGTTAGTGGCAAACTAATCTAACCAAAAAACTATTTGGATTATGTAAAATTTTAAGATTTTTTGGTCTGTTTCACGTAGGCTAGCAGCTGCAATCTTGAACAAAACTTTTGAGACCATTAATCCAGCCAATATTGCCAAGTTATTGAACCATTTACGAAACAAAATTCTCTCCCTCTCTCCCAGTTCAATGTTGTAAACAACGCCGAAACAACTTTTGGTAATATACCATGACACAAGCTCAACATTGAGTTGGGGGAGCGGGGGCTTAAAGGGATATGGCAATAAAATTAACTTTGTCTTATTTGAAAGAACTTTTAATTAAAGATGTATATGAAGACCCTTTTCCAACTTTTTCGTACCTTCCTTGCTTTTCGAAATATTTTGACCAAAACACTGTCCAGTCCGCCATCTTGCTATTATAATTAATCTAATGACGTGACAAGCGGAGTAAACCTTTTCTTCGAAACGTTTCTTGAAATGTTGTGAGTTAATTGAGTACTAAAAAGACTAGCTTCGGAAAATCAAGTTTCATATTGATAATTACTTGCGGTTTGTAAGATAAAAATTTCGCTTTTGTGGTTACATTACGCAGCCTAATGGTAACGAGAACCCTGTACGAGCCGATTGATTGGTAATGCAACTTGGTGACGTGACACTATTGTGACGGTATTGGCGGCATCCCGTAGGTCTCCAGAGTGGGGTCTATTACTACTAAGAAGTCATCAAATCAAGAAATATTTCGCTGTCGTTATACAGTCGTTATAATGCCAATTTTAAATTGGACCAATCAGTGTTCCCTATTCAAGACAGTCCGCTATATTTTGAGATCAGTGAGGATGACAACCCATGCACAGTAACCCACGCCCGCGATTATTGATGAACTTTAGACTTCGTCAATGCTTTCCTTTCCCCGGGGGTTATAATAGCTGGGCGGAACTAGTACCCGCGCCGTTGGCTCGTGGATTAGTCGGTTTTCGGTTGTTTTTTATTTGTTTTCTATATGCCATGTAATCAAACGAATTTCACCGTGAAAATTTGCTATTTAATATTTTATTGTAAAGTTTGTATCCAGATATGACAACTTGTTAAGATTATTTTTATAAACCATTTTAATTAGGCTGACTCAGCATTAAATCACAAGGTAAGCCATGGGTTACTATAATATAATTTCCTCATTTTCCTTAGCAAAATCATTATAAAATTTCAAAACAATAGTGCATTTTAAAATTTATATAACAATGGTGTAAAACATTGTATTGTATTGATATTTGATTTCGTTTCGATCAATGGTGCGGTGGTATTACCTTCAAGCCACGCCCTTTTGTGCAAAATAATCAACACTAGCCTAGTCCCAGGCCTTCCTGCGTGACTGGATCGGTTATGTTTTGAACCGCGGGAATTTAGTCCTAAATTCATAGAGTAATCTTACCCGAATTGTCAGTACATGTATATGATTTCATATTGGAAGTCGAAGTATTTTTTTTTTTCATCCCAAAATTAAGAATAAAAGCAAAAACATTGATTTAAAAATGTAGAACATAGGGGCACTCGAAGGGCGAAAATGATTCCAAGAAAGGCAGATTTGTGAATTGTGCTATGCCTTCTCACTTCCCATCTCTACCCAGCGCTTATGTCTCCTTCTCACTTCTCATCTCTACCCCTTGGGCGTTTGTCGCGCATTCTCAAGTGGACTTGTTCTCAATGTCGGGCATTTGCTTTTTGCAGGTTAGCCCTGGGGTGGGGAATTTGTTCGAGGCTAAAAAGTCGAATATTTGTCACTTGTTTCGCCATTTAGCCGTATTTTAGTACGCACGTGCGTATTGCGAATTAATCATGGCAGACATACACACTTTAGACTTTTTTCTTGTCCATCCTGTTGATACATTGACTTACTTCCGCAGTTTGATATTGTTATATAAAGTTTTGAGACTTCAATATTTTAATTAAAAACGTTTTGAAACGAAATTGCTACAGAATCGATTTTAAATACAGATATATTGATATGAAATAGAGCTTGCATTCGAATTTTTGGATCAGAAATCCTCAGAAAACTTATATTTTGTCCCCCAAGGGTGGGGTATTTGCGTCAATGTAAGTCCCCAAGGGTGGGGATTTTGTTGCATTATTTGAACCCCATAGTGGGGGCATTTGCAACGTTTTTTCGCCAAAATGACAAATGCCCGACAAACGCCCGGGGGGGGGGGATGGGCACCCATGGAATTGATTGAGACGTTAGCATCGCAGAAACGAAAGGCAGGACCTAGACTGAATCCACACCCAATCCACAATCCTGAGAATTCATGGATCTCGAAACTGAACCAATCTGTTGAATACGCTCGCAAATTGAATTCAATCATTCTCAACTGTTGGGGAGAAAATGTCTTGCTTGATATGTTTAATATCTCAATTTAAACAGAACGTAGTTGTAAAACTACATTGTAGTTATAAAACTTCGAAGACTTGCTTATAAATAGAGGGACATATTAGTATGTTTGATCCGTTAAAAATTTACGAACCCGTCGACAATATAATCCTCAGCCACTTTAGAAATTTTGGGTGTCAGCGAAATCCATAATAATTGTATATTTCCATAGTATGGATATAGTATGGAAATAGGATGGATATACTATGGATTTAGTGGTGCAATTGCAAATTTCGTCCATTTTTTCCAGTGTTTGTGCGCGCTAATGAATCATCAATCACGCGCATTGTGATTGGACCGTTGTGCTAATTAACTAACGTAACAAATGCATGCGTGCTCCTCATTATTAGTAACTCAGACTGCAAACTGACTATAGTCGTTTTTGCAGGAGTTGCGTACGAAAATTATTTTTTAAAACGATCTGTGGAAAACGAGTTTATTTTTGGGTGTTGAAATGGGTGCCTGTATTTCCGCTTGTTTTCACGGGTCGGCACCAGCCGTGGTAACCACCCGCGTGGAAAAAGATGTACCGGTGAAACGGCAACATCTAAAAATGAAAGAAGCATATCTCAAAGAGGAATCAGCAATTTCCGTAAGTAATCTCGTTCTAAATTTTTAAAATTCGAACCTATCAATTTTAATCTATTGCAATTGGGAAATGTTTATTATAATTTCAGATAGATAGACAAAATATATATTAGTATTAGACAATAATAATATATAATATATATATTAGTATTAAACAATATATATATTAGTATTAGACAATATCTATATCAGTATTTTAATTTATGAACTAGTGTTAAGCTTTCGTTTGTTCTCACACCGAGAAAGTGCCTATGAAGTATATATGGGGTGAGGTATTAATGGGGACGTAAGTCCTGTTCCACATTCCAGTCACGTGTGTTGTCTTGTAGCTTGTTATGTATATTGTTTATCAGTGTCATTGTAAAAATTTGTGACAAATTTAATAATAGTAATAATAATAATTTCAATTTTAGGAGAATTAGTACAAGGCTATATATATCATCTATCGTTAATGATAATTTCCAGATTTTGTTTGGTGTTTTCGACCTTTTAATTTATATTTCGAGAAAGCGGAACATGATATATTTCTTGTTAGAATTACGTTTTAAATTTCCCGAGAGTAAATTGTGTCAAGCAGGTTTTAATATTTAGTGTTTATTTTGCAAGCGAGACGCGGTGATGTTTGGTGATTGAAGGAAGTTTGCGGGATAGTGAGGAATTTTCGGAAATCACTTGTTTATGCCTGGGGTTAGACGAAGGAATTTTTAAACTTGCAGCACGTCAGATTTTACAGACCCAAAAATGGATCGGAAATGTTTATCTATATTTAATAATATGTACTCGCTTTGTTGATAATCTCTTCAGTCAATCAATCAGAGGAAACTTGATAAGAGAGAATCTTAAGAAACCGAAATGAATTCAAACAATTGTGCACAGCAATCTTGTTTTAAAATGTCCGTTTGCTCATGTCATATGTACTACGGTAGCATTTCCTCCCACATGCCTAGTAAATGTATTGTTGTAGTGTATACAAATACCAATCTGTTTAGTATTACTGTCGCTTGAATGAGCCTCACTGGTGTGGGGTGCAGGCTTCAAACCTGTAGCCGATTAGCGTCGGAGCGGTTCGATTCCGCCTTTCGAGCGATGGAACTTTGTGTCTAAAAAAAGACTGACCTTTACAACAAGCACGAAATAATCTATTTCTTGCTTCTTTCTATTTGCCGTTTTCCCGCTATCTTAGTCACATCTGATTGGTCAATGGGATAATCCTGTTTCTGCTCAGCTGCATATATGTCAATATTTATGTTGGCAGTAATATACTAGACAGATTTAGCTCGAGGACGCGGACGTCGAAGACGACGCGAAAATGGCGTGTTGTGGCCATGTATGGATATGCCACGCCATTTTGATGCCATTTTCACGTCGTCTTTGACGTCCGCGTCCTCGATCTAAATCTGTCTACTTACTGAAGCAAAACTCCTTTATTTACACTTTTTCATCGAAGCCATTCAATAACAGACCACATGGTCTGTTACATAATCGATATCAAAGGCTTAGTACCAGTTATAAAGACGAAAATACCACCGTTGAAAACAATCTGACTGGAGATATGTAGGTGTTGATCAGAGTAGTAGCGGATGATGATTTTACTAATGTTATGGAGGGCTGAAGCTTTACGGTCAAGTGAACAGAACGTCTCCCTTGGTTTTGGTGAATTTAACGCGACAAGAGGCACTCATTTCCCCTATAGACTAAAACAATATATTGTTATCTTAATTGTAGCCCCTTTAGTAATTGGAAGAGTTTGTTATTAC